>JBBYHK010493997.1:0-15506 GCA_038382065.1 Adansonia grandidieri | reverse complement strand
ATTATCACGCCTAATCCAAATCCCAATCAAGGGATAGCTCAAAGGCTCAACCACAACCAACCATCATTTATTTTAAGCCCAGCATGTTATGCCCTTCAGATTGTCTAAAGTTTTAATGGTCGAGAATGTGGCAATAGCTTGGTGACTCCATTAGGGAATAGTTTATAGAGTAAGGCCTATAACTAGCTACTTTTCACTCAGTTCTTGGTCTTTGGTCTCCATACTTATTTAGATATAATTATTTTTTATTTTTTTGCCTACTAACCTCCATTGTTTATGTTTTTGTCCTGTTATTGTTAGGGATTATTCGTGCCCAAATAAATGTTGATTTTGAATAAATATGGTGAAAGTGAAACAAAATGGTTTGATGGTTTCCTTGATACACACCATGCACTTGCGATTGCACTAGATTCCCACCATACACCATGGTGTGGTTAGTATCATAATTATTAGGTGGAAGTGAGTCATCTGCCTTCATGAGTAACCCTCTGCAGAGGCATGGCAAGACTTTTCAGGATGTAAATTACATATGTCTCTCATATGTACTCCTCTGCAGTTGCATAGGGAAATACATCCACTGAATTGAACCTATTCCGCTGAACCAGCGATGGGCTTAGGTTCAAGAAGCCTTAACTATTCTTACTGGATGGAGGAGTGATTTGGATACCAAAGTAGATGTCAACTTAAACCCATATAGTGAACCCTACGAGTTAAACCATGTCAAGCCATATCGGATGTTGCTAGAATAACTCAAAGATTAGGGTCACTCGAGGAAACATTTCTTACCTTTACTCCTATATACCATTGGTTACGCAGGCAATGATGGGTGAACGTTGTCACCTGCATTTTTTTTTATTTTATGATTATTCCTTTAGGATATGCTGTGATGTTCTATGGTAAATCCTCTTTAATAAATGGGTGAGGACAAATGAATGCCATTACCTGTGATGCCATTACCTGTGATGCCATCTTGAAATAGTCATAACTGACCAAGATAAGCCGTCATGTTGCCTAAACAATAGCTTTAGCATGTTTTTAACATAGATGGTGATGAACGGACATCATTGCTTAGATGGTCAGCCTTAATGCTCATGAGGTATCATGTTGCTTTGTGAAAGGCAATTTTAATATCGACATGCTAGTATGCTGCCCGTTTAATGCCTCGGCATTTATATTAATTATGTTTGCCCTAGACATCATACTACCTATTCTCAAGGCAAATTTTATGATACATTTTTGCCGCTATTCTTTCATTTCTTTATCTTTTACCTATTATTTTGTATTGGTTACTAACTCATTCTCTTTTTGCTTTTCTTTTTCACCATGCATCATTTTATCATAATTACCGTCATCGTTAGACAATTAGCTCTAATGGATCAATGTTCACTAAGGGGCATCTATCACGGAGCAACAGTCTACTTTAAAGCTAAAGCCCTTTGAAAAAGTTCAAGCATGGTCAGAGCGTCGACAATGTGAAGGTGGAGATGTCCTTAAACTGAGGCATGTCTCAATAGTGAATGAAAAGAACAAGATAGGGTATCGTCAAAATGATTGGCAAGATCTAAGGATTATATGGACCAATTGGGACAGCACTGAAAGGGAATCATTCACTAAGAGATATAGAGATACCATTCTTTTGCTTCAAGTTTGTTTGGATGTCGGTTGTTGCAAACGGCCTCTCAGTTGTAGAATCCAGCATACCATGTTTCACTTTCAATCATGAAGACTTGGTCCCCATGGTTGATGAATACACTGCACAACATTAAAAGGGCAAAGGTCAATAGGATATACTATAAAGCATTGAATCCTTCAACCTTCAAGAAAAGATTGGCTCAAATCCTCAGGTCAACATAGTCTTTGATTGAGAGTCATATTAAAACAAAAGGGAATAGTGAATGAATCTCATGGGCTAGTTTGAAAGAAGCAATGGCAAGTACCATTGGCATTCAAAAAACCTAAAATATGTATGTTTTGGCGATATATGGTCTGGTTATATTGCCTAAAATGTTAGGCTAGGTTGAAGCCATAGTAGTATACGTCTTTTCTCATTTATGTTGCAACCCAATCTTGCCTTAACCATTATTGTTGAAACTATTCAAGCTCTTAATTTTTGTAAGAAAATAGGTATAGGCTATTTCATTGCGTGTGCACTGCTCATTCACATTTGGCTCGTCAGTCACTTTGGTCTGAAAGAAAGTAAGATGTTGCATTGCTTCTTACTTGGCTTTAACCCTATCTCTAAGGTACTTGAGAAAGAATGGCCTTAGATAAATCTGAAAAGCAATGGGTCCAAAAGTTTCAAAACCTCAAAGGAGAAGAGGTGTCATGGAAGGCCTTTTGGTTTTCCCCACAAACGGTCATTTACCGGTGCAAAGATTATAGCTGCGTGCCACTTATGGGATTATGGGGAAGTACTAGCGATGCCCCTCTTTTAGTCCTTCAACAGTTCTAGTGCCATTAGTTCATCCCCTTCATCCAAGTCTTAGAGTTATGGGATTTTGACTATGGTGAGTTCGACTACAAGTCAAAAGTCTAGCCAGCCTTTCATGCATGGAAATAAACCCATTACATAGAGAGATATTGGAGAGGGAGTAGTATGACCCTAAGGTATGATGAATGGAGGATTTTTCAAATTAATGACACTGTATCCCTGTCTAGTATCGAGACATCATAAAAGCCGATTAACAGATTTCCTTTTAAAATTGAATTACTTAAGCAAAAGTTCAAACAAGAAAAGGCAACCTTTGCCAAGGAGATCACTCGACTAAAAGAGGAAAATAGTCAATTAAAAATGGACCTTTACCTTAGGGATAATGAGATGAGAAGGGCTGTCAAGGAGAAAAACCACTTTAAAGAGGATGTCAAGCGCTTAGAAAGAGACTATGTGGCCCTTAATAAAGCAAGCAACTCCCAAAAACTTGGAAAGTTATCCATCGAGTGGAGGACATAAATTATTACTCTCAAGAAGGAATTACACCAATAGAGTGAAGCTACTACGGTCAATAGGGAAAAGCTTGTTAAAACCTAGGCTCTTGCATTAACTTATCAAATAAGGAATGAGCGGTTAGGGGCTAGAGTCTAGGATTTGAGAGCAAACCAGGCCAAAAATAGAGTTTTGACGCTCAAAATTCAAGGCTTAGAGCATTCTCTTCAAGGGCGCAAAACCAAGTCAATGCACTAGTAAGAGCCTCCGAACAGTGAGACTAAGAATAGCTTCAAGTGTTTGATCACGCATGCCAAAACTATCAAAACTATCATCATCGTCTCACAGAGCAGACCTAGGTAACTTAGCTAGAGGTCGAGAACATGATGGATGTAGCCTGATCCCTAACACATGATATCATGCCCATAGAAGCCCATAAGCAAAAGTTGTTGTATTTCTTGGACCATGTAATCAAGCAATGTAACCGTGTCAACCATTTTCGAATACAACCACATGTAATTAAGACATGGTGTTGCTTTAATGAAAGATGCTATTGGTGGAGCAGTCCCTTTAGCTAATTGTTCTTTTTCTATTTGCATAAATAACCTAATCCTTTCATGGTTTTTTTTTTTGTCGTTCATGATCGCATATTCACTTTCATTGCATCAACATATGCATGAACATACCTTAAAGGCCTAATCTAAAAATAATTTAAAGCGAAGGTGATCTAAACATGAAATCTAAAGTTCATCATTGGTACAGCACTTGCAATCATTGAAAAGCGATGGAAAACGATCACCAAGCCCAGATCAAAAGACTGAAACTCAAGTATAGAGAGTCCCAAGAGCAGGCACTCTGTAAGAATGAGGAACTTTAAGCACAGATTGTCGATCTAACTAAACTGCTGTCCAATGCATTAAAGGAAAAAAGATAGACGAGCGCAGTCAAGATGAGGAAAGAATCGGCCCACCCTAAAAACAATTTGAATGGTGGTACTGAGGCCACCAATGCTCAAGAAGGGGCACTACATGGGCAGCACCCTTTGGCAATGAACATCCCACAATCTCATCCATTTATTTATATCAATCCTGTAATAGCATCTCACTTAATTCAAGGATTTTCAAGGCTCAGGCTCTTCACTATCAAGGCCTATAGTCCTGAGCCTTGATGAGCACATAAAGCAAGAGAAGGCAAAGATGCCTCTGAAATGATGAGAACTTGGACAAGTATCACTTATTAGGAAAGTGTTTTCGAGCTGTGGAAGGAAGTAACAAATTTAAAGTCGTAGACGCAATGTTATTAGGGCTAGTTTCGAGCCTCGTTATCTAGCCCAAGTTTAAAGTGCCAGATTTTAAAAAATACAATGAGACTACTAACTGTACTGCCCATCTTCACATGTACTGTCATAAAATGGTAGGACACTAAGAGAATGAGAAGCTGCTGATCCATTGCTTCCAGGATAATCTGGCTGGGGTAGCCTTTCGATTATACATAGGACTTGATCCTGTAAGAATTCAGACATAGGTAGACTTGGCATGCGTATTTCTTGAATAAAATAAGCATGTGTTTGATTAGGTTTTGGATTGTCTTTCTCTCATGAACGTGGAAAAGAAATCTTCCAAGAGTTTTAGACAGTATGCTTAGAGATAGAGGGAGGAGGCAGCTTAAGTTCACCCTCCTCTAACTAAAAAAGAAATGATGGTTATGTTTGTTGGCACCCTATGAGCTCCTTACTATGAAAGGCTAGTAGGAAGTGCCATAAAAAAATTTACTGATATGGTCATGTCATCTGAAATGATTAAGAACATCATCAAGAGCAGTAGAATATCTGCCAGAAAAGCATCTAGATTAGTCAAAAAGATAACAAATAAAGGTAAGGAGAGGGAAGTGAATGCTGTAGGTGCGAACCATGCTAAGTTTAATTAAAGTCTGCATCCAGCATAGCCTATGTACTTCCTAAGCATGTTGAATACAAGTCTTACCCCTTACTCATCAACACTGCAACCAGTCCTCGCTGCAAGTTCACTCCTTCAATGACCTTTGCACCAAATCCAATGTAAAAGATAGCCCATAATGCATTGCCTCACAATATGCATAATGTAAGAGCTCTAAATAACCAACAAGCATCCCAAGAAAGGGAGCACTTTGAACCATTCCCTTACTCGTATAAAGAGATTTATTCATGCTGGCAAACTAGTGGCTTCAGTGTTCACGAACACAAGATCACCACCGTACCCTAAATGGTATGATGAGAACGCTTATTATGAATACCACACGGGAGCACAATGCCACTTCATTGAGAACTGCACTTAATTCAAAAGAAAGTTGCAAAGTTTACTAGAAAAATGAGTGATCAAGATTGAGCAAGGTCCTGACTCAATATGGGGGTCAACCTACTCCCTAATCATGCTAAACAGAGAATGGATGCAATAATCAATGGAAAAGGCTATCGAATTAAAAGAAGCATAACAGAAGTCAAAACCTCGATGAACAAGGTCTAATAGGTTTTCATGAAAATTAGAATAGTAACAGCTAACAAAAGTTAAAGAAAAAATGATGTTGATACATCTTGCTGCCACTATGGTCATGAACATGACTTGTAACACTATCCATCATTCTTGGAGATGGTCCAAAGGATGATGGATCGGTCCAAAATTGAGTTCTATGAAGAGTGGGATGGACATGATAATCCATCAATCAATGCTACTGACGAAGAGAAACCATCGATGGTCAGATCTCTAGTTGTCTATCTCTTATAGGCATGAGGAAAAAAGCTAACATAAGTTTTAGGCAGTACGCTATAAGATGGATGGAGGCTGCCCAAATTCATCGCTTATTAACAAAAAAAGAGATGATTGTTAGATTCATTGGCATGTTGCAAGCCCCTTATTATGAAAAGGTAGCAAGAAGCTTCCTAAAAAACTTCATGGATGTGGTTATACTCTTTGGGAGGATCGATGAGGCCATGAAAAATAAATTAAGTAGAAAAAAATATCTACAAGGACAAAGGGAAAGGAAAGATGAAGGCTAGTGAGCAATCAATATCTAATGCCAAAAAACCAGTTTGTCTCAAACTTGTGCTGAGCTAAACCTAAAGGAAATGATCATTGAAGAAAATTGCAAGCTTGTGGAAAACATAGAAGAAGTTCGGATGCCAATAATTCAGTTTGGAAATCCTGGTGTAAGCTAAGCTACTTAATGCAACCGAAAAGACAGTGGAAAGGATTAACAACTTCTGTGATTTCCATACTATTTGCAGCCATACTCTTCAAACATGCAAAGAGTTTCTCACAATGGTTCAAAGGATTTTGAATGAGGGTAGCACCTAATTCTATGATAAAAAGTAAACTTCACATACTGAGTCTACAAATACAACACAATCTATCAACATATTAAAAGAAGAAAAGGGCAATTTTCCTTATAAGATTGAAAGGCCGTTGATTTGTACAACAATCAAATAAGAGTTAAAGTTGACCTTATTTAGCCTCTGCCAAAGATGATCATTCAACTTTTATCTCTCTTCTCGTATAAAGATGATAAGGCAATTCCATGGAATTATAAAAGCAAAACCTTAATCATCAAAGAATCTAGCCATTAAGAAGCAAGCGTTGACCTTTTAGAGGCAAGTCACCTAACTTGGAGTGGCCGATGTTATGCCCAAACAACATCGAAAAATAGTACTTAGCAAGAAAATGCTAGTCTTATTTTTCAAGCACCAAAGTCTACAACCAAGAACTTAGATTCACTAGATGTCAAGGATCTAGTGAGCAAGAAAGAAGCTATGAAATTCCTTAAATTCATCAAGCACAGTGAGTTCAGTATAGTTGATTAGTTAAATAAGCAACCCACCAAGATATGGGTGTTGTCATACTGTTGAATTTGGAAGCTTATAGGAATGCCCTCCTCAAGGTTCTGAATGAGGCCTATGTCCCTCTTGACATCTCTATAGGTCAATTGGATTACCTAGTGAACAACATCACTACCAACAATTACATATCTTTCAGCGATGATGAAATCCCTCGTGGAGTAGGAGGAAATTACAAAGCCCTTTATATCACCACATATTGTAAAGGCACCATGTTGCCTAAGGTGTTTATTGATAATGAGTTACCTTTAAATGTAATGCCCATGTCATGCCTGAACAAGCTTCCTATGGATGCATCTCATATTTAGAATAGTCATATGATTATGCAAGCATTTGACAAAACTTGTAGAAATATTATGGAGAACATCACTATTCCACTCCAAATAAACCCATGTACTTATGAAATTGACTTTCATGTGATGGACATTACTCCATCATATAACTGCTTGTTGGGAAGGCCTTGGATTTATTCTGTTAGAGCAGTGCCATCATTTTTGCACCAAAAGTTAATTTATCATCAAGAATAAATTCATCAATATCGAAGGAGAAGAAGATATCATTGCTGCTACCTTAATTAATGCTCCATATGTTGAACCTGACGAAGATATCCCACAATCCTTTTTCCAATCCTTTGAGTTTGTCAATGCTACTTATGTCAAGGAAGGGTTGCCAATAGTTCAGCCTCACTTATCAGAGAGTACTCATATAGGTTTGAAGTTGACTGTCAACAAAAGTGCCCAGGCCAAAAAAGGATTTAGAAAATGCCTTTAAAGATTTGCTAAATCCTTGAAAGTGGTCAACCAGATCGATAAAAGAAGGCTAGGATTCAAACCCAATGCACAGTAAAAACAAAAACAAGCTTAGAAAAAACATGAGAAGAGGATGGCCTATTTGTCAAGATGAGACACAGAGGATGAACCAATGATGTTCCCACCACTTCTTAAAAGTTTTCACCCAAGGGGTCATGTAAATACTGATTCTGCTAACACTATGCTTTTATTGAATAAGGCACTTAAGGATTTCTCCATCAATGTGACTAATGAGCCAGAGATGTCAACCTTATGTTTAGAGGCTAGTTTGTGCCCTTTAAGGTTTGTTCCAAGTATTTAGACTGAAACTGAGATTCCTGTATTATTCAAGTTTATTTCAAAGTAATGCTATGAACTAAACTTGCATGCTCTCGCCCAAAAGCATTGTAGGATCCTTTGTTTAGGAAACTTTTATTAAGTATTATCAATGAAAATGACCGAACATTTTGCATTCACTTTTTATGTTCATAGTTCTTGTCAACCTTAGACCTTTCTTCATTTATTTTTCTACCTATATTATTTTTTATATTTTTAGGTGTTCTGATAAAGATGACATGAATGTTCATATTGAAGCTTTAAAAATCAATTTCGAGCAATGAATCTATGTCGGTGAGGTCGAATCTGAAGAGGATCTTGAAGAGAACCTTATACCTCTAGAGCTACTAAGACTAGTTGAACAAGAAGAAAAACAAATATTAACCTATGAAGTACCCACTGAAACCATAAACCTTGGAACAAAGAAAGACGAAAAAAAGGTTAAAATCAAAACCTTCGTCAACTTGAGCTGAACTAATAAATCTCCTTTAGGAATATTGAGACATGTTTGCCTAGTCCTATCAAGACATGTCTAGATTATATACCAATATTGTAGTTCACCTGAAAGGAAACCAATCCTACAAAAGTTAAAGAGGATGAAACCAGAAATGCTACTTAAGATGAAGGAAAAAGTTAAGACATAATTTGAAGTGAGATTTCTTGAGGTAGCCAAATATCCTGAATGGATAGCCAACAAAGTCCCAGTTCCTAAGAATGATGATAAAGTGCGAATGTGTGTGAACTACAGGGACCTGAACCAAGCTAGCCTTAAGATATCTTTTGCCTCACATTGATACCTTAGTAGACAATACTGCCAAAAATGCATTATTCTTTCATGGATGGGTTTTCAAACTATAATCAAATCAAAATGGCAACTAAAGATATGGAAAAGACCACCTTTATGACCATGTGGGGAATATTCTACTATAAAGTAATGTCTTTCGAGTTAAAGAATGTCAAGGTAATTTACCAAAAGGCTATGGTAATATTATTCCATGACCTTATGCACAAAGAAATAGAGGTCTACGTAGATGGCATGATTGCCTAATCAACAAAAAAGAGTAAACATGTTACCAATTTGAGAAAACTCTTTAACAGGCTGTACAAATACCAGCTAAAGCTAAATCTTGCAAAATGCATATTTGGCATCAGCTCTGATAAATTATTGGGGTTCATTATGAGTGAGAAAAGAATAAAGGTGGATCCCAACAAGGTTAAGGCTATTCAAAACCTACCACCACTTTAAACTTAAAAGAAAGTAAGAAGTTTGATAGGAAAACTGAGCTACATTGCCCGATTCATATTTTACTTGATCTACAAATGCGATCTGATCTTTTGGGCTACCAACAAAATAAAATCCTAGAGAATGGAATCAAGAATCCCAAGAAGCTTTTGATAAAGTTAAACATTACCTTTTGAACCCTCCAGTACTTATGCCACTAGTGCCCGAACAACCAATAATCATGTATCTATCAATCCTGGACAAGTTGAAGGGTAATGTATTAGGATAACATGATGAATCGGGAAAGAAGGAATAGGCTATCTATTACTTAAGCAGGACGTTTACAGAATATGAAAATAATTATTCATGTGTAGAGAAGTTATGTTGCGCTTTAGCTTGGATAGCCTAAAGGTTAAGGAAATACATGATGTACCACACACCATGGTTAATAGCTAAGCTTAACCCTATCAAGTATTTGTGTGAAGCCCCCACCTTGTTCGAGAGATTAGCTAGATGGCAAGTTTTGCTTTTTGAGTACAACATCATGTCTGTAAACTAGAAAGCCATTAAAGGTAGTGCAATAGTAAACCTTTTGGCAAGTTAAGCCATAGATGACTATTAGCCTTTAAACTCTGAGTTCACTGATGAAGACTTGATGTACATATCCAAGGCAGAGAACATTGTCAAGTATGGGTCATCATGGAGAATGTACTTTGATGGAGTTTCAAACCCACTGATGCATGGAATTAGGGAAATTCTCATCTCACCCAAGGGAAACCATTACCCTTTCACAACCAAATTAAACTTTGACTGCATGAACAACATAGCCAAATATAAGGCCTACATCATGGGACTCCCAGCAACCATTGAAAGAGGCATTGAAACACTACAAGTGTTTAGAGATTTAGCCCTCGTCATTTACCAACTGAAAGGAGAATGACAAATACATGAGGCTAAACTAATCCATTATGGGAATTTGATATCAGAGCTTAAAAAAGAGTTTGATAATATTAGCTTTCAACATCTACCTTAAGAAGAGAACTGAATTGTTGATGCCTTGGCCACTTTATCTTTCATGTTTAAAGTCAATCAAGAATTGGACATTACTTCTATCAAATGAGTATCTATTTAACCTTAGCACATTGCTAGAATATTGAAGAAAAGAAAGATGGTTTGCCATGGTATCACGACATCTTTTAATACATGAAGGATCAATAGTACCCAAAAAAATGCCATCGAAATTGATAAGAGAACCATCAGATGATTAGCTGTGAACTTCATTTTGTACAAGAAAGGCTGGGATCAGGTGTTACTTTGATGTGTGGATGCCTCTAAAGCCAAAAAGATACTTGAAGAAGTTTATAAAGGAATTTATGGTGTGCATCCTAATGGACACTGAGGCAAGATAGGTCATGCAATCAGGTTATTATTGGTTGACTCTTGAAAAGAATTGCATTAACTATGCTCGAAAGTGTCACAAATGCTAAATCTACACTGATAAGATCCAGGCCTCACTGACACCTCTACATGTTATGATAACTCCATGGCCCTTTTTTTTTGTGGAGCATGGACATGATTGGATTGATTACCCCGAAGGCTTTAATGGGCATCGCTTCATTTTAGTCACGATCGATTATTTCACCAAGTAGGTAGAGGTAGCTTCTTATGCCAATGTCACCAAATCTATCATGTGTAAATTTATAAAATAGGACATCATCTATAGATATGGTCTCCCTAAGTAGATCATCACAGATAATGTGCGTAATCTGAAAAAAAAGATGATGCAAGTAGTCTGCTCTTAGTTTAAGATTCAGCATCAAAACTCTATCCTATACCGTCCAAATATGAACGAAGTAGTTAAAGTAGCCAACAAGAATATCAAGAAGAAAGTTGAAAAGATGGCTGAGATGTAAAAAGATTGGCATGAGAAGTTGCCTTTTGCCTTACACACCTATCACATAGTAGTACGAACTTTGGTGGGTATCAACCCATTCTTTTTGGTCTACAGCATAGAGGTTATCTTGCTAATTGAAGTTGAAATCCCTTCACTTAGAGTCCTGATAGAATCCTAACTCGAAGAAGCTGAATAGGTTAAGAGCTGATATGAGCAGTTCAATCTCATTGAAGAAAAAAGAATCAAAGCCATCTATCATGGGCAGATGCATTAAAAGGGCATAATAAGAGCCTATGACAAAAATGCCCATCCTTAACAGTTCTAAAAAGGTAACCTGGTGCTCAACCAAATTCTCCTGACCCATAAAGATACTTGCAAAAAATAGACCCCAAATTGGGGAAGGCCATATGTGGTAAAATGCGTATTCTCTAGAGGAGCCCTAATCTTAATGAAGATGGATGGTAATGACCTGCCTAACCCTGTGAACTCTGATTCTGTTAAGAAATACTATGCCTGAAAGGACTTTAGGATGAAAAACTCGAAAGGGCATCCCCTTAGTTTTTCACCTAGCACTAATAAAAAAAATAAAAAAAAAGGAAAAATATAAGACAAAACAACAAAAACAAAAAGAGATAGGAAAAAAAGAAAACTAGCTTAAGTTAAAAACCAAGCCAAGCCTAAACCATCATTAGCCCAGAACCAATCTTCCCTATATTCAAGACCCCGAGTCATAACCTAGCCCATCTATTCTGTGTTGACCAACCTTACCACAACTTCATCCATACTTGCACTAGAAAAATGAGAACCGCTTAACTTTGAGGCCCCATTGCACCATAGGGCAATCAAATTAATCTTTTTATGAGTTGGCCAACACTAAAAAGATTAATTGCTCGAGGGAAATCTTAAAAGCAGTTAGTGAAGAATTCATGTCATTAGCATTAGAGCCAATCGACCAAGAAAACTCCTCTTATCTCTTTTATATTTTAAAATTTTTCATAATCTCATTGTTGCAACATACCCTGGTGTGGATCCTCACGGATCTATGGGTGTGCACGACTTAAAATCTTTTTGTAACTTAGAAATGTCTTCTTGACTGAGACTTTTTTTCGCGATGTGATGAGAACAAGAATGCATGGATTCTTGACATATGATACAGTCAACGGGACCATAAGACGAATCACTTATCTTATTGGTCTCGGATGACCATCATGAAATGGCCAATGCTTGGAGTCACCATCGATCATTTTGGACTAGGCATGACTGGATGCCTATTGAAACCTATGTTATGAATTATGAAACTCAAAGCATTGATCCCGTGGTCTACGTAATAGAAAGATTTATCACTTGGGTTCAGGAGTTGGTTACGCAAGATGAGGTACGAACCTCTTCGCGATGCCCGTAATCGGTAACTTACGAGCTATGTCTTATCTCGATTTTGATTCTTTTGATCTTAACTTTTCATTATTTTGGTGTAACCCCTTTTAATGCATGAATCTTATAAAAATAATTCAGGTTTTGATGAAAAGATTTAATCTCATATATGCTCCGAAGAGATGGGGAATATAGAGATTTTTAATAAAAATGACCTCTGGATTTTACTTTGAAAAATAGAATATTCTGCTTTAGGCGTTGGAGAAATACCCATGTGGCATATTACCTTTACCTTTACTTGAAATGATTGGAGAACATGAATGCAAATAATCATCACAAAGAAATCATGTTGGTAAGGCAACAAATGAAGTAACATAACATGGGTCATTCAATGCAACGATAAAGAAAAGGAATGGACTATTGGAATTTATCTCACAATTGGCATCGATTATTTGGGAATAACCAAATTGACAATTTTTGAGATGCATCTGGGTTTCTTGATTAAACGAGGTTTGTTTGGCATATTCATGGAAATACAAGAAGGAGAAAAAAGATTAATTGGAGGTGAAAGATAGGGTTGGGGTATCCCTTTAGAAAAATAGGGTTGGAGTATCTCTGTGGATGGCAAATAATTTTTGACAAAGGAAGATTTTTAAATCTTGACAATTTTGAAAAGCCGGGTTAGAGTATTCCCTCAGAAGATCGGGGTTGGAGTATCTCCGTGGATGACAAATCATTTTGACAAAGAAAGATTTTTAAATCTTAATAATTTTAAAAAGCAAGATTGGAGTATCCCCTTGAAAGGTCGAGATTGAAGTTTCCTTAAAAGTGACACATTTGACACTCTTTAAAAAAGTCGAGTTGGAAAACTTAAGTCAACAAAACTTCATGATTTAGGAAATGTGTGAGCTTTTTGATGATTTTTGGCAAGAGAAATTATTGTGAATGAGGATGGTACAGATGTAAAATGTGTTTGTGCTTTGATATGAGCCTATGAGGGGTCAAATCATATTCTCGAGTCTGATCAGGGTGATACAGAAACATTTGAATGTCTCGAGATGAGATTTGGGTGAACAATTCAATTTTGATCTTAACTGAAAACAGGGGACAACATTGTGCTATCCTGCATCCCGAATTTATTCTAAATTGGTTTAAAGGATTTAGAGGTGGACAAGATAGTGCTAGAAAATTAACTTGATGAGGGTCAATCTAAAAATATTCCCCATATCCCAGAAAGTTGCTTCCCAGGGGAATAAATTTTTAAATTCAGATTAATTACATTGCTGGCTGAGCATAGAGAGACAAGGTATGTCAAATTTTGAAAAATCATTTTGAACTTATTTGGTATCAAAAAATTGCAAATAATACCTTTCCAGAAAGGTAATTTCATGAATCTTTTAGGAAAAATGTTTGAACAATTTGGAAAAATCATTTATTAGGGCTAAATGGCCCAACCAGGATACATGTTAGGATTCCAAAGGTTCTAGACAGTTTAGATTTAAAAAATCATAACTCTCTCATCTGAAATGATCTGAGGGTGAATAAGATATCATTTCAAATATAATTTGACACACTTTGGGAGAAAAATATAAAAAAATTCATGAAAAATCATTTAGGATTTTAAAGTGACTTTTCAATTTGCAATAGTTGCAATGCTAGTAGGGGATAAAGCAACGCAGGAGATATCTCACTTTTTTTATGTCCACAGGTCCAAACTTGAGTCATTGACATTTGAATATCTATGACTGAAGGGAAAGAGTGGCATGAGCATCATGAACTCATTTGCACAGCCTCGGAGTAGTTTGGGATGATGAAACAACCTATTGATCATACCACTAAAGGTTTTTGACTAAAAAAAAAAAGGCACAAACATTTAAGGAATAATTGTAAGACCATTTTCGTTTCAAAATCAGAAGATTTGAGCTTGTTTAACCAAGATTCTAGATCTAGAAAAACTTAATTTTCCCAAAGATATTTTGCTAGCTTTAAGGAAAATGCTAAGTCCATGCTAATCCTCATTGGTTGAGGTTAACATGCTTGGCTTTGGGGATTTTTGAAAATCAATTTTTGACAGCCATCAAACATGCATTATGATAAGGAGAAGACAACAAACATACAAGGGGATGGCACGTAACATGAATGGGGATGCTAACTTTACCAATGGTTTAGACAAAGAAAGTGTTATGCATTGTGACAAGAACATGTCATGGATGCTGAAAATGATAATGATTCATGCAAGCTAATGTGTAAATGTGCTTGAAATGTGTTAAGCTAATGATTCATACATGGATTAAGGATAAAAAGATGCATGGATATGGCATAAAATGCATGAGCAAGAGCTATCAAAATAATGAGGATGAAATGAGTCATTTTCGCACATCAAAAGGGCATTAATACATCCAAATCTTAAATTACCACAACCAAAAGCCATAATAATGCATGATAATCTTAAGAGGGTTATGGAAACATGGAGAGCTCAATAAAATAATGAAGATGCTGAAAAACAAAAAATAGAAGTGATAAAATAAGAAGTTATACCAACAAAACTTCACTTTTCGACCAAACAATTGGAGTAGTAGAGATGGCTTAAATTTCCCTCTCTTCCTTGTTGTTAATAAGCAAGAAAAAGAGAGAAACAATGAGGTTTTGGTTCTGGTATAGATGAGGGTGAATTTCAAAATGTGTAGTGGTTGAAAGTGAGTGTTTTGGGGCTATTTTTGGGTGCTGAGTACAGAGCTACGAGATTTTTTTTTTATGTGTGAATGTGTTTTGGAAGCGAAAATGAGCTGGAATCTAACATTTTTTAGCTAAGATAGAAGTGGTCCATTTATACCAGCATTTTGGAGCTAATTTAGAGGTGTTTTTGGCCATTTCTCAAAAGGGACAAACTGATGTCAGCATGGTGGCTACAGAGTGGCTGTAGGAAGCAACTTGCTGCCAGTGTGATGGGCATAGGGTGGCTGGTTTAAATGCTGAAATGATTTTCCAGCAAATATGGTGGCTGATGGTGATATTGGTTAACAAGCTAGAGAGTAGGGTGATCATGTGATATTGACCTTTTTTGATCCAATTTAGACTTCAAAAAAATGTTATGATTAATTCAAAAG
>JBBYHK010493986.1:0-15508 GCA_038382065.1 Adansonia grandidieri | reverse complement strand
GGATAAATCCAAGCGACTCTTTCTTAAATCCAAGCGATCTTTTCGTAGGCGTTTGCCCCCGATCCAATCGGGGGATCAAATTGATTATAGAAACATGAGTTTAATTAGTCGATTTATTAGTGAACAAGGAAAAATATTATCTAGGCGAGCAAATAGATTGACCTTAAAACAACAACGATTAATTACTATTGCTATAAAACAAGCTTGTATTTTATCTTCGTTACCTTTTCTTAATAATGAGAAACAATTTGAAAGAAGTGAGTCGACCGCTAGAACTACTGCTCTTAGAACCAGAAATAAATAGGCTTACCCCTTCAATTAACTCAAAATAATCAAAAGTCTCGACGATACAGTCCCTACACATGAAAAAATAAATATATAAAAAAACAAGGAATTCAGTCGTTATTTAAGTCTAACGGGTCAAGGCTTGTGTCCCAACCACATTGTGACAGTGACGTCAAACTCAATCATTCCTTTCATAATAGGATAAATTTTAGCCTTTTCATTCCCTTTTAACGGACCTCTAGAAGAACCAATTTTAACATTTGGTAACTGGCTAAATCGTTAATTGATTTCAATCCAATTCGTCAAACCTCGTGATATAATTCTATAAATATTGAACTATCTTTTTTATGCTTAACGTTTAATTGTATCGATTCTTTGAAAATATCCACCATCGTCTAAGGTTTTAGTTAGATTGAATAGAATTGTTACTTGTTAGACAAATATTGATTTTTAATTTTCCCAAGTTTTGTACTAAGTGTGTTTTTTATTTTAAAACAATTTTTTTTTTAAATTTTAGGAAATCAATTAAAGAATATTCAATACTGAATTATGCTAATTTTATATATTTTTTAAGTTTATGTACTATAATAAACTTACTAAAAATTAAAATACTTAAGAGAATACAAGTCTCAAGAATTTATAGGCATTTAGTTATCAAAATACTCATATTCAATTAAATTCACAACAATAATATTTTCTTGCAAGGAATTCCAAAATCAATTAATTAATTACATTATAACACCTTATAAAAGGTATAATATTAAGTGACATTATTGTTTCTTGAGATTTAACTAATATATTCTTTAGTAAATTTGGTATGCTTGTACCAAAATATAAAATTTGGAACCCGTAACTTAATTATTTTTCATGTAATCATCTTTACATAGTACTATTCAATAGATTCATATTCAAATTTCAATATATTTTGTTATGAGTACGTGTGGTTTATATAATTATTTTAGCGTGTATGTGCTTTAATACTTTGTCTCTATGCCAATGAGGCATTGGCTTATTAGCAACAAAGAGGTCTTAGAATCTTTGAGGTTCTAGGTATAATGTGTGAGATTGGTTTAACTTTATATTAAATTTGTTCAGTTATATTTTAATTAATTAATTAATTAATTTAATTCTTAGTGATTTAGAAATTTCTTATATATATTGATGTAATGTTTAATTATAATTATAACTTCTCGTATAGTTGTAATTAAAAAAAACTGTCTTCATGTAAAATGTGCATTTAATTATCTTTTTGCTATATAAATTTGTAAACGGGACACTAAAACAAAGAATAGACAACCAAAATTAAGGTTATTCACTTAAAATATAAGGCATGCAATATTAATGCCGATTGTTGAATTTTTCCTTTTTAAATAATATTAAAATATATTTTAACTGCTTCATTATACTTTATAAAATATATATTAAAATACAATTTTAAGATGGAATAATATTTATGATGAATTCTTTTATTATATTAAAATAAATCAGATAATAGTTTAATTATATATGTCAAACCGTTTTTAGTTGTTATTTTGACACTTTTTTAATTACAATTTCTAAATTTTTTAAATCATTTATGTACAAATTTCATAAATTAAGATGTTCTATGCATCACATATAAATGCCTACATGGACAACCATATTCATTTATTTAAGATAATTACTAAATTTGTTTTATTCTATATATTCTTCGGATTCAAATATCAAATTCAGTGATTTGATAGATTTTTTTAAAGAAAAACCTAAATTCAAGACATATTTTTTTATTATTATTATTATTATTATTATTATAAGTAAGTCATAATCAAAATTTTTGAACTCGAAATTTATTTATGTAAATACTTATATAATGCATTACATAGGATTAAAGCTAGTTAATCACTATAAATAGTATATTGCATTAGTTAAATATCATAATATATAAACCATGATTTAAAGATCATAAATACACAATGATTGCATATACAAATTAATTACTGTACAAGTGAATCAGTTAGGAATTTTTACTGAAACAAATAGAAAGAAAAAAAAAATCGACAGAACACAGTCATACACAGTCAGTTCTGCACCACTCGATAATTATGGAATATTTTACATAATTAAGCTTTGCATTAAAATAAATGGCGGCCGGCAGCTCAGCATCCTTTCTCTTCACCGCCAACAATTCTCTTATTCCAGACCAAGCAGTTTCCTCGCTCCTTGTTCAATAAATTTTTTGCCTTGTGCTTCAAGTAAACAAAGAAATTTTGAATTTTTCAGCGCCATGACTTATACATTTATCAAGCAGAAAGTGAGAAGAAAAAAGCTAAAGAACGTCAAGGAATTATAATTTGAAAGTGATATACAAGGAGTAAGACAGAGAATACCTGTTAAGTTGGGGAGCTCGAACGCATCCGTAACACCCTCGATTATAGCATCAAAATCTTTCGAGAACGTTACTTTCAGGCCGGAGGGCAAGTTCAGGGCTTTAGTTATGGTATCTTCTTGAAAATCGTTAGCCGAGATAGCCAATTCCTTGAGCTGTGTCTTGCTACCAAATTTCGCTCTTTTAACTTCATCAGCATCTATTGTTTTCCCCACTAGCATTATCCAAACAGAAGTTAGGCGATCCAAGTTTTCCAGATCCCCAATGCTAAGTTCTTTGGTGTCATTGTGATCAGCTCTCACAATGATCATTGCTGCTTCCCTAAGAAACGTCAATTTTGCCAACCCTTTCGGATAGCAGGTTAGACGAGGGCAACCAGCAGTACTAAGAGCCCTTAAATTAGTAAGTTTCCCTATTGCTTTTGGCAGTTTCTCAAAATGTAAGCAATATGAAAGATCCAAGACTTGCAAATTATATAATTCACCCACCGTTTCAGGCAAGATTTTCATATTCACTATGCGAGACAAGTTAAGATACCTCAAATGTATCAGTTTCCCAATTTCTTTGGGAATTCCTTTCTCCAGATGACAAAACCCGGAAAATGGATCTGAATTCAAATCCAATAGCCTCAAACACTTTGAGTGATTAAATAGGTAACGCATGTCTTGGCTTGTTAAGACACCTTTTTTCCTAAACGGTTCACGTTGCCTCAAAACAGCTTCGAGTGTTGGAGAAGACACACCCTGTTCTCTATTCATCTCAAAGCGCTCTGTATCTATTACATCATGAACGGAAGTTACAAGGCTCCTCAACTTCTGAGCACCAACAAAGGACTTGGGAAAACAAGCATCTCTTCCAATTACCATCGTTAAATGACGCGTTGTTTTGGAAGATAGGCATAGTGGCGTTTTTTCACTCTCATTGATACTCTTCAGCACAAATTCATTTTTTGTCAAAAATTGGAGAAATTCATGTATAAGGTCATGCATCTTACAGGCAATTATCTCATTGTTGAATTTTCTGAAATTTTGGAAAAAACCACGAGTTGCTAAGAAATTAAAGTACTCTTCACCAGTTAATTCCATCTCAGAATTTTCATTGGAATTTAAGTAACCTTGCACCATCCAATATCCAATCAATGTCTGTTTCATTATAAGAAAATCCTTTGGAAAAATAGCACAATAAAGGAGGCATGGTTTTACAGCAAGAGGCAAATTGCAGTAACTTAAAAGCAAAGGATTAAAAATTTCTTCTTCTGCAAACTTTGATTTCCATATGTCATTGTTTAATATGTCTTGCCACTCTCCTTGACTACTTTTTGCTTGCAATATTCCTCCTAGAGCCTTTGCAACAAGTGGTAAGCCATTACATCTACTTGCAATCTTTTGGCCAATGTCTTCAAATTCTTTATACTTTTTTTGGCCACCTCCATTAAATGCTACATCTCTAAGAATTAACCAACATTGCTCATCATTTAATTTTTCTAGACGACAGACATGAGAGGATTTTAAGCTTTTTGTAACGGAATCATTACGAGTAGTTACCAAAATCCTACTTCCTTCTAGACCACAACAGAAAATTTTTTTTAGAGGTTCCCATTCTCCAACTTTGTCCATCCACACGTCATCTAAAACGAGGAAGACTTTTTTTCCCTGGATTTGGTCCTGGATTTTTTCAAGAAGGATTTGTAAAGAAAGTGAACTGAGGTCATGTTTTTCAAGGGCCATGATAATCGCTTTCGAAATTGTGGTGAGATCGAAACAGTTTGAGACACTGACCCAAAGTTTTATATCGAACTGAGTTTGAACATCAGCATCGTTATAGACAAGTTGGGCAAGAGCTGTTTTGCCAATTCCCCCTATCCCTAATATAGAGATGATTTTGAGGTGATCATCGATTTCTTCATCCTTGCTTAACAAGCTACATTTTATGTTTTTCTTATCCTCATCTCGCCCATGCAACTTGGACTCATCAACAAAGGATACACTTTCAATTTTATGTTGTTTAGTTTTCCTTCCTCTTAACCGGCTATCTTTTCCTCTAAGAATATCAGCTACTTTTCCATTGATTTTCTTTATTTTGACAACATTATCATGAAGTTGACAAAAAGAAAAACATGGAATGAAGGAAAATACCTTCCTCTTGAGAAAAGAAGCATTCTGCAATTTAAGGTGTGCAGTGTTCATTCATCCAGTTCATCCTCCATGTCATAACATATTTCTGTCAGATTCTCCAACCAAAGCTTGATATCCTTTTCCTTCATCTGTTTTTCCTCCGCATCTTCAAGCACGGCTTGGATCTCCCGAAGATTGCTCTCCAGTTTTTTGACTTCTTCCTCGACCCCACTTAGCAGCTGCCATTGTTTTCGGCTTTTTTCGATGAAAAAATTTGCCAATTGTTCAAGAATTGCAGAAATGAGTGCCTCGGCCATTTAATTTTGAAGGGGATAAATTGAATGGTGGGCGTAGAAAGGGTGATCAGTGATTTTCAAAAAAGATTGAATTAAGAAGTGCTAGTTTGTATATGATTGCTGCTTATTCACAAGGTTTAATTTATAGGTCTTCAAAAGGTAAAAAATCCCCACTCAAATTACAAAAATTAGCAAGCGAGAGCAACAATATTCTGTTAACCTGGTTTTGATTTACCCCCACAAGTATTCTATTTAGTTGCAAATATTGATTCCCAAAATTCCTAGTCCAACTTAGCAAGGGAAATTTGATTCCTTTCTGATTAATGGAGTTAATTTTCTTCAAGGTTATTTTAAATTTGTTGTCATCTCATTCAAGTATATATGGATCTTAAAGCAAGCTTGGTCATAATAGAACATTTGTTGAAAAGCCTAAAACCTATATAAAAATAATTGAATGGATTTCGTCTTCCAATTTTATTCCCATTCTTTTCTCCTCTAGAGAGCCAGGGCAAAGGAACTTGGAAGAAACGCGAATTCCTTCTTTCTTCCCTTATTCTCATTCTTCTATTCCTTTAGGGAAGCCAAAGAAAGGAATTTTGGTATTTAAGATTGTTTGGGTTTGATTTTTGAATTATTAGAATTAAAATCATCTATCACTAGATCAAGTGCTATTGCCAAAAGCAACTGAAAAATTATCCTATATACTACTAATAGAATCTTTAGACTTCACAAGCAATGTTAATAAAATGACACAAATCACCTGAATATAATAAAACACTAAATAAAAATAAAAAATAGGACACATTACAAAATCTTAACATCTTGTGGAGTGAAAGAGTTTCCATTGTCAATGTATTTTTCCATTGCAAAATCTTAACATGTATTTTTTTCATGCATCTTTTCAACATATTCCTTTGAGGTTGATTAGAAATTTTATGGAGTTTAAATTACAGAACAAGAAGGAAGCTTTGTCCAATGCATTCCATAACTACATCATTTCTTTTTAAAATTCAAGTTTGCAACTTAAAAATGAGAAGAAAAAAAATTCATAGTATAACTATTGTAACTAGTGGGGAAAAGACAATGAAGTCGAGGTAAAACCTACTAGTTTGAATCTATTTGTCATATATTTCTCTAGTTTAAAGGAATGGGATAGAGTGCTTAAATTTGGCTCATGGCACATCTAAAATTAGCTTTTTATTGTGAGGAAATAGGAGCCAATAATGAAACCTTAGACTTTAATGCAAAAAACCTTCCTGTTTGGATCCATTTAGGTAGAATTCATTTGGAGATTTATATCAAAATAGGCATAGTTACTTAGCTTGTGCATTGGGAACTCCATTATACATGTACGAATTAAATTATTGCTAGTCAAAAACTTTTGTCTTATGCTAAAATATATATTGAGACTAAAGCTAATATGAAGATTCATCATTCTATTAAGGCTGAGCTAAAAAATTGCTCTATATTTTCAATATCTGTTGAATTTCCTTGGATTCCTTATAGATGTCAAGATTGTAGAATTTTGGGGCATTCAAACAAGGCTTGTCCTGGTAAGCCTGTTGTAGTAACAACTAAGATACTGAAACCAAAGGAGAAAGCTTGGTTTGTTTATGATAAGAGCAATAAGGAGATCCTTGAAAATAGTATTAAGAAAGTCATTAATGTGGAGAATAATCTTAATTTATCTGGTTTTGGACATAAAACAAATGAGAATGCCTTTTTTGGATTATGCTATAAAACCAAACAACTTGGACAAGGGTATCTTGCCAATGATGCATAATTATCACTTATATAATGAATGACAAAAGTTTCTAACATTTTGGCAATGAGCATAAGCTATAATCTATGCTTTTACATATAGTTTACTATTTGTAACCATAGATCATGAGTGGGATCTAGCAGCCTATTATGATCACCAAAATGTTAAAGAGTCAATATGACCTCTTTAAAACCTGTAAGTGACTAGCCTATCAATATAATTTGGTCCTTTCACCAAATATCCTAGAATAAGCATAAGCGTGGTACAGTGTCTACTCATACTTCAGTCCATATTAGTTTCTACAGCTCATTATGAATTTAGAGAAACAATTTCCCCTAAAATCATCATGCTTTGGCCAAAGATTTTAATCTAATTAACCATGATAAAAAACAAATAAGATACATCTCCAATATTACTAGGAATTATGAATCCTCTCTAGATCACTCATCCACCTTTGTATGCTTTATTTCATGCACAAATCACCCTACCATAGGCTTCCTTCCTTGTCCCATTTAGATGAAATCAAAGTATGACACCCTCTTTACAAGATGAGTTGGTATCGTAAGTCTAAAAACTAGTTACATGACTATATGTAAGAACATTTCTATAGATACTTGAGTGACTTATGGAGTTCTCATATGGGTCATGCTCAGTGAACTCGTTTCCACAAAATAAGAAAACATATGTTATCCTAAGTATCACTTATAAATTAACCTATGAGGTTAGTTGCTTACTTTATAAGTAAGAAAGCATAATAAATGCTAGTCTTTAAGCAATATCAATGCATTGTCTTAACAATATAATTGCTAGGTACAGTTTTAGAATCATAACTTTTATGCATATGGATCTCATAATTATAACTCTTTATAATTTCCTTGCAATGCCTTATAGGTTCTGTGGCCTTCGTCTAATTAGTAGTTTTATGATTGTTAGTCATGCCACTAACAAAAGAAAACCTTGTTCCACTATAGCGTAGTGATGGGGTTACTTCATTGATTACATGTCCCTAAGTCCAATCTAATTGGATCTAAAGCATGTTAAATAACATGATTTGAATAAATAGTTGGGTGCAATGCATCATTTTGTTCTTGGTATAATTTTGGAATTACCAATGATATCTGCTTTTAACAATGCTTGATTAGTGGGAGGTAAGCATATATTCTATTGACTCTTTTGGGCATTCAAGTCATGCATTGAAAGGTTTCTCTATTGTAAACCTCTTATGCAAATGGAAGATACACTCTTATATGGAAAATACAAAGGAACATTGTTGTTAGTTGTTAGGTAAGATGACAATTGAAATATACTACAAAGGTTGAGGTAGTAGAAACTTGGTTATTCTTTCGCAATAAGTTGCATAAATTTGTAACAACATGATCTGACGTATGCTTGGTTTTTGATCAACATGAATCAATCAAAGTTGGGATCAAATGCCATGATAATAAATATAATCCTTCACATGCATATTTTGTGTGCTGCATTCGAAATAATGCAACTAACTTTATAAAGAGGTTTAATAATAAAGACTTGCATCAACTAATTGTTAACATGGGTATGTAATTAGATCATAGTTATTTTATTTGTTGTATTTCCTTTAACATATAACACGATAATGAATTTTATAAGTTTTTTTAAGGATACAAGTTAAGGCAACCCCAGATTAACTAGTACTATCAAAATCTTCATGCAAAAAATGTAGTAGCAACTAATTGGATTGATAGGATCCCTAAGGAGATAGGCTTAATCATATGATGAAGGAAGATGTTATGGGCATATAATAACCAACCTAGTTGAATCTATCAATTGGATGTTGAAGAGGATGTGTAATCTTCCCCTAGTTACTTTGGTGCCAGCAACCTAGTATAGATTAGCTAATTTTTTTGTTAAGATAGGGAACAAGTAGCTAATAATGATGGGGTAAGGCATACATCATGTTAAACAATCATAGAGCCCATGCAAGAAAATCAAAGGAAAGATAGCTCCTATCTTGTTCGTGATTTTATGCGAGAAAATTAATATTTCCTGATTGAAAAGTTACAAGACCTACAAAAGGGAGTTGTCACTTTAGAGTCCAAAGTAAAGCTTAGTGAGATGTAATGCGACCGTAGGAAGTTTCAAGTGTAAAGGTTCAAGTATAGCTGCTACTTTTGCACATGTTCATGTAAATTGCAAGCAATATGTATAATTTCTATAGGATGGATATTATATTCAATGTTTATCAACATAAATTTGAACTAGTTAAAATGAAAGTTCTTGATATGAATATAATGGTCCAGAACTATGTCCTAATCCAGAAATACATAGAGGTCCACATGGTCGTCCAAAATCATGTTGTATTCATAATGAAATGGACTTCAAGGAGAATGGCCAACCAAAGTTTTATGGATTATGCCAAAATGAAGGTCATAGTTGTCGAGAATGTCCTTATCAATCTAGCACATCAGTGGGGGAGTTCAAATCAAGAATAATATCGCTACATCTTTTTAGCTCCTATAATATTTATACGTCATGGTGATGCAAATATAATTTATTTCAATGATAAGCAACTTTTTTTTTTATTATTTATCATTACATAAGCAAAGGAATATTCAAGTATAATGAACATAAGTAATATCAAGGTTTTAAAAGGTAGTGGCATAACGGTGTCATGGTCACTGTTTTGCAGTAACGGCACTATATGTCATCACTATTGGACTAAAAAATAATGAGAAAATGCTTCACAATAATAGCAGCCGCTATCGGTCATGGAAAGTAATATAATAGAAAATAATGACTATAATGGCTTGTTATTTTTGCTACACCATTACCCATTTAAAAATTTTTTTATTCTACAAATTGAAAACTAGAGAGACTGTTAGAAAATAATTTGATATGTTCTAGAAGTCTTCCTAGTGTGTCTAAATTCCTATGTTATTTAATTATTCTAAGTGAAGAAATTCATTGGCTATGTATGTACATGGATTATGGGAAATGCATCAATTAAATGTAATTCATGTATGGATTAGGAACATATATAAGTTTTTAATAGGATTCATGTAACAAGTCATGTAGTGCACCTACATATACCTCTTCGAAGTTGAATGATATATATCAATCCAATTCTTCACAAAAAATTCCTCTTCCTCTCTAAACACTCATTTCGTTCATTTTTTTTTAAATTGGTATCAGAACCGACTTTTTAGCTTTAAGAAATGCCAAGCAATAGTTTGTTCTCATTCCAATTTCCTTATCTTACAAAAGGAGAAATATGAAAGTTGGTGTCTTCGTATGAAAGCCTTGCTTGGATCCCAATATGTGTGGAAGATTGTAGAAAAAGGCTATACCTTCTTGAAGTTGAGGCATATTTACCTTAGGTTGAGAAGGATGCCTTAGCAAAAATAAAAAAGAAAGATTAACAAGCCCTTACTCTTATCCATCAAGGGTTGGATGAATCCAGGTTTTTGAAAATAGCCGGCACTACTACCTCAAAGGAAGCTTGGGAGATTTTGCAAAGCTCTCTTCAAGGAGTTGACAAGGTAAAGAAGGTTTGACTCTAAACCTTAAGGGGTAACTTCAAAGCTTTACGTATGAAAGAATCCAAATCTATTTCGGATTATTGTTCAAGAGTGAAGGCTATTTAAACTAATTAAATAGCTGTGGAGATAAGATAGAAGACGTTCGTATGGTGGAAAAAATTCTTCATTCTTTGACTCCAAAATTTGATTATGTGGTTTATGTAGTTGAGGAGTCCAAGGATTTAAACTTCATGACAATTGAGCAATTAGAGGGTTTTTTATAAGCTAATAAAGAAAAAAATCAAAAGAAGGCAACTAGAGCCTTTAGAACAAATCCTAAAATCTAAAGTTTCTATCAAAGATAATGGTGGTGAAAAGAGTCAAAGAGGATGAGGAAGATGACGTGGTCGTGGTTTAGCTAAAGAGGAATAGGAAGAGGCAACATGACAAAACAAATAATAATGAGAGAAGCCATCAACCGAGTAAAGGTCATGGAAAAGGTAAATGCAATGAAATGAGGAATGGCAAATCTAATATTAGGTGCTACAATTGTCATAAATATGGTCATTATTCTTAGGAATGCCATAATGTTACTCATACTATGAAGAAAAAAGTTAATCTTATTGGTGACATGCAAGAAGAAGAGGAGCAAGCAATCACATGTGCAACTACAAAGAAAAATTCATGGAAATTAATAAGAAAGTGAATGGTAATGGTTCATTTAGAGACTCTTCAAAAGTCCAAATTCAAGAAAAAGGTACAATTTTAATTTCCTTGAAAGATGGCAATCATAGGCTTATTTTCGATGTTTGTTATGTTCACAAACTAAAGAGAAATATCTTAAGTTTGGGACAACTTATAAAAAAGGGGTATAAAGTTCACATGAACATGGTTGTTAATTGCTTAGAGATCAAAATGCAATTTTAATTACAAAGGTGTTTATGTTAAAAACTAAAATGTTCTTATTGAATCTCAAGACTATTGAAGCAAGATGTTTAAAGGCCACTGTGAAAGATGAAGCATAGCGTTGGCATATAAGACTTGACCATTTAAATTTTGGTGCACTCAAAGCTTTGGGCGATAAGAAGATGATGAAAGGGATGCCTTCAATTAAGCATCCTAATCAGTTGTGTGAAGCATGTTTCCTCAGCAAGCATGCAAGAAGAGGCTTTTCCAAGGAAGCCAATTTAAGAGCAATAAAGCCTCTCCAAATTGTTCATGCCAATGTGTGTGGGCCAATCAAACCAGCTTTATTTGGTAAAAATAAGTATTTCTTGCTCTTTATTGATGATTATAGTAGAAAGATATGGGTTTATTTCTTAAAGCAAAAATCTAAACTATTTGTAGGTTTTAAAAACTTCAAAGCTATTGTAGAAAAAGAAAGTGACTATGAGATTAAATCTTTGAGATCCAATAACGGAGGCAAATTCACATCAAAAGAATTTAATGAATTTTGTGAATCACATGGGATTCATTGCCCTCTAACGGTTCCCAGATCGCCACAACAAAATGGTATTGCAAAGAGAAAAAATAGAACCATTTCTAATATGGCCAGATGTATGTTGAAAGCCAAAAACATGGCTAAGGAATTTTGGGTTGAAGCTGCTTCATGTATAGTTTATTTGTCCAACCGCTCTCCAACAAAAAATGTCATAGGCAGAACTCCTCAAAAAGCATGGATCGGGATAAAGCCTAGTATTGATCATTTACAAGTATTTGTAAGCATTGCATAAGCTCATGTGCTTGACTAAGGAAGATCCAAGCTGGATGATCAAAGTGGCAAGCATGTATTCATTGGTTATGATGCAATTTCAAAAGGCTACAAATTGTACAACCCAAGCAATGCAAGGTTATTATGAGTTAGGATGTCGATTTTGATGAAGGAGCAACATGGAATTGGGAAGAACAAGAAGAAAGCACTGATGATTTCTTTCTATATTTTAAAGAAGAAGACTAAGAGGCTGTGGCACCAAATGATTATTCTACTTCACCAACTTCTTCCAACTAATGGAGTTTCATCATCTTCTGAAAAGAGTTCAAGTGAAAAGCCAAGAAAAATGAAATGCATTCAAGAATTATATGATGAAACTAAAATTATAAATGATTCATTTTGTCTGCTTATTAACAATGAACCTTTGAACTTTGATGATGCTATGAAAGAAAAAAGATAAAGACAAGCCATGGAGGAAGAAATCAAAGCTATTGAAAAGAATAACACTTAGAAGTTATCATCTCTTCCAAAGGGCCTTGAAGTAATTGGAGTCTAATGGGTGTATAAGACTAAGAAAAACGCCAAAGGAAATGTGGAAAAATATAAAGAAAGACTCATTGCTAAAGGCTACAAACAACAACATGGAGTGGATTATAAAGAAGTATTTGCATCGGTTGCTTGCATGGAAACAATTTATCTTCTTATTTCTTTAGCAGCTTAAATGAAGTGGAGAATTTATCAACTTGATGTAAAATCGGCCTTCCTAAATACCAATCTTGATGAAGAGGCCTATGTTAAACAACCATTGGGTTTTGTCATCAAAGGCCAAAAAGATAAAGTCTTGAAGTTGAAAAAGTGTTGTATGGCTTAAAGCAAGGATTAAGGGCACGGAATAGTCACATTGACAAGTATTTCCAAGATAACAGATTTGCTTATTGCCAACATGTGTATGCTCTTTATGTTAAAGCATTTCATAATAGTGATATCTTGTTTGTTTATTTTTATATGGATGACCTTGTCTTTACTAGTAATAACCTAAAGTTGTTTGAAGATTTTAAGAAAACTATGTTTTGTGAATTTGAAATGATAGATATACGCCTTATGTCTTACTATTTAGGCCTAGAGGTGAAATAAATGAATGACGATATTTTTGTCTCACAAAAAAGCTATGCGAAAGAAGTTTTGAAGAAGTTTAACATGATTGACTGCAATCCCGTAAGCACATCCATGGAATGTGGAGTAAAGTTATCGAAGTTTGATTATGGAAAGAAAGAAAATCCCATATTTTTCAAAAGTGTAGTAGAAAGCTTGAGATACTTGACATGTACAAGGCCCGATATTCTTTTTGCTGTCGGAGTAGTGAATCGTTTCATGGAAGCTCCCACCTCAACCCATATGAAAGCTGTTAAAAGAATTCTTCGATACCGTAAAGGTACCATTGATTTTGGGCTATTTTATTTATCATCTAATAAGTTCAAGCTTGTTAGATTTTTATGATAGTGATTTTACAGGAAATGTTGACGATAGTGAAATCACCATAGGATTTGTGTTTTTCATGGAAGATTGTGCCATCACATGGAGTTCCAAGAAGCAATCCATTATGACGCTTGTTATGTCATTTGGCTTAGAAGATTGTTGAAGGAGCTTAACTTGCCTAAAAAATAAGCTACAGAAATTTGCATTGACAACAAATCCGCCCAAACTCTAGCAAAGAACCTGATATTCCATGATCAAAGTAAACATATTGATGCAAGGTATCATTTCATTAGATAATGCATTGCAAGAAAGGATGTGGAGCTCAAATACGTGAAGACTCAAGATCAAGTTACAGATATCTTTACAAAGCCTCTCAAGTTTGAGGATTTTCGAAGATTGCTTACTTATCTTGGAGTGTTAAGAGTATCAAATTAAGGGTAAGTGTTAGAAAATAATTTGATATTTTCTAGAAGTCTTCCTAGGGAGTCTAAATTCACATGTTCTTTAATTGTTCTAAGTGAAGAAATTCATTGGATATATGTACATGGATTAGGGGAAATGCATTAATTAAATGTAATTCATGTATGGATCAGGAACATGTATGGGATTAATTATGGTACATGTATAGATCTTTAATAGGATTCATGTAACAAGTTACCTAGTGCACTTATATATACCCTTTCGAAGTTGAATGAAACATATCAATCCAAGTCTTCACAAGAAATTCCTCGTTCTCTCTAAAAACTTATTTCCTTCATTTTTCCTTTGGAGACAAGGTAAACTATAGAGTAAAAGAAAAAAATCTTATAAGCTTTTTTTTTTTTTAATATTCAACACTTAGCAGCAACACCACAAACACAAGCAATAGACTATAACTCGCAAATCACAAACATTTTTTTTTTTTGGAAAAAATCTCAACTTAAGAAGAAATTTAACACGTTGAAAATATTCAAGCTTGAACTCGAAGGCAAGAAGGGAAAGGAACTAGAGAGAGGCGAAAAGCCAAAACATGGCCTACTAAGAATACCACTTAAGCTTGAAACTTGAAAGCATGGATGTGAAGCAGAGAGAAATTCTAAAGAAGAAAAGAACCCGGTTGGAAGAAAGATTGGAAATTTTAAAATTAAGGGCATTTGGGAATTTGGGTGAAATATGTTTCGATTGGTGGACTGGGGAAATGCATTACTTCTAGAGGTGGCAATTGGACAGGCTCGGGATGGATCATTTCGGGTTTGAGTTTTTTGAGTTCGAGCTAATTCGAGTTCGAGTTCTTTCAAGTTTGGGCCAATTTAGGTTCGGGCTAATTCGGGTTCGGGCCAATTCAGGTTCGGGCTAATTCGGGTTCGAGTCTATTCGGGTTCGGGCCAATTTAGGTTCGAGCTAATTCGAGTTTGGGTTCGGGTTTGAGTATATTTTACATTATTTTTTATTTTATGTTAAATGTAATCATTTTTACATAAATTTGAAATCTAAGCCTAGGCCTGAACTTGGTCCAATCCGGCTCGAAAAATCTTAGATCAGTTTTATAGGCCTAGTTGCGGCTCGAAAAAATTTTGAATTCTAAGTTGAGTGCCAAATTTGGCCTGGCTGACCCATTTAAATACAAATCATTATTTATAATATTAAAAAGTTATTTTTATACTAATATTTACATATTTTATAATTAAATTTAAATAAAATATATTATTTTATTTTTTTTAAAAATACTATTTCAGGTCAAGCGTGCTTGAAACTTAAAATCTAAAACATGGGTATGATCATGTCAGACCTATTATATTGGGCAAGCTGTCTGGCCCATGAGCAGGTTTAGTTGCTAGTCTAACATGTGGTTTTTCATTTTTGATATGGTATTATCTATTATGACTTTAATATTTTTTAATTTATCTTATTACTTTGTTATATTATTATCAGACTTTAATTATCATTAGTTGAAATAATAATAATAATAATAATAATAATAATAATAATAATAATATTTAAAGAAGTATTTAAAATTTTACTACTA
>JBBYHK010493965.1:0-15511 GCA_038382065.1 Adansonia grandidieri | reverse complement strand
CCCTCTTTTCCTTGTTGTAAATAAGCAAGAAAAAGAGAGAAACAATGAGGTTTTGGTTCTAGTATGGATGAGGGTGAATTTTAGAATGTGTAGAGGTTGAGAGTGTGTGTTTTGGGGCTGTTTTTGGCTGGTGGGTGAAGAGCTACGGGATTTGGTTTTTCTATGTGTGAATGTGTTTTTGGAAGCTGAAATAAGCTAGAATCTAACCCTTTTTCTTGCTAAGATAGAAGTGGTCCATTTATACCAGCCTTTTGGAGCCAAATTGGAGGTGTTTTTGGCTATTTCTCAATGAGGACAAGGTGATGTCAGCATGATGGCTATAGGGTGGCTGTAGGGAGCAGCTTGCTGCCAATGTGATGGGTATAAGGTGGCTGGTTTAAATGCTGAAATGATTTTGCAGCAAATAGGGTGGCTGATGGTGACATTGGCCAACAACTAGGGAGGAGGGTGATCATGTGATATTGGCCCTTGTTAATCCAATTTAGACTTCAAAAAAATGTTTTAATTAATTCAAAAGTCTAAATTCGTAATCTAATATGTGTTTAAGAAATAAATTAAAATCGAATTTTGGGTCAATGATGGATGAGTCAACAATGACCGGACAGTGAAAATGGCCTATATGTATCGATACATTATATAATGTATGATACATATGGTCCAAAATCCTTGATAGTATCAATACAATGAACATTATATCTATACAATGATCATTGTATCGATACTATGAACCACTATATTGATACATGTTCATATGTATTGATACATTTCTTTACAGAATGCATGTTTTGGTCCTGGCATGGCCTAGTATCGATATGTGAGGTCCTGTATCGATACAGAGGCTTATGTATTGGTACATCTACATGTTGTATCGATACAAATGGGGACATTTCAAATTTTTGTTGCGTTGGAGCATTGTATCAATACATGAGAACCATGCATCGATACATTCTAATAAAATTATGAATTTTCTCATATCTTTTGTCCTCGGATACCTTGGCCACATCGTTTGATGTCATATCTTTGCATTTACCTTTGATATGATCCCTAGGCCTTCTTGATGTCCTCAAAATACTTCACCCCCTCTTACGTCCATGCTCTAGATTGCTAAAAATTAGCCTGGACAAAATAAGGCATCTACATTATCGGGTATGATAGTTAAGGAGTTGACTTTGTTTCCAAGGCTCATCGACAACCACTTTCATTGCTTGTGCAAGCTGATGCTCTCACTCTCGTTGACCATGATGGTGATGATATGGAGCATGATGTGCTTTCCCAAATGCTCCGCACCTAGCACCTTATCATCTGCACCTATGGACATTTTAACTATGTATGCTTCCATTATGGGCCGTCTTGATGCATGGGAATGACGTTTTGATTCTTGGGATCATTGCTTCATTTCTATCAATGCTCACCTTTCTAGTCTCGAGCATAGTCATCGGGCATTGACTAAGCAATTCCATAACTTTTTGGCAGCCTTTCCTCATGCTTCTCAGCTTGCTTCTCCACTTGTCGAGGCTTTTTTGACCAATGATAATTAGTCATATTAGGCGGCCAACGATAATTAGTCATATTAAGCTTATTTTAGGATCATTCAAAAGTTTTTAGGATTTTATTCTTCTTAAATTTTATTCCCTTGAACATCTTTTAATTATTTTGTTGCATATATTCAGCACTTTCTTCTTAATGAATTATCTTTTGTTGTGCACACTATAATTGCATTTTCTCTATTGCTTTGAATTAAGCTTTGAATTGTTTTAATATGACAAAAAGGGGGGAGAAATGCTATAAATTTGCCAAATATGTCTTGCATCTATTGATACGATGATATTATTACGCACTTGATTATGATAATGATGTTATCATGTTAGAACCCAATAACATGTTGTTATTGAATACTTTTACATGCTATAGCTTGATTTGTGAAAATCATGGGCAATATTGTAGATTTAAAATGTTGTAGCTTTAAAGGACTATATTTTCTTAATTAAAATTTTTGAAAACCATTGCTTTTATTGAAGGGGAGTTTGTCATTACAAATCTGAAAAACTTAAGGGAAGTGATTAACAAGTAAATTTATCTTAAGTTTTGTTATATCAAAAAGGGGGAGAATGTTAGCTTTAAATTAATTTCAGTTTTGATATAATAATAACTTAAGCTAAATTTTACTTAATTGTTTCCAACTCGCACTTATGTTAAGTTGAAAAATATTTTGAAAAATATTAATTTTCTCAAAAATATATGTTCCAAAATGCACACTTATACTTAAAATATTCTTGAGATATATTTAAGACAATTTGAAGCCAAGAAAAATCATTTTACAAAGGATTTTAAAGGGATATATTGACACAATGCATAAATGTATCGATACTATGTTTAAAACCCTCAAATTGATACAAATTAGCATGTATCGATACAATGCAATAAGTATCAATGTTTACCCTATATGTATCAATACATTGCTTGGCAGTAGCTAAGGTTTGGCTAAAACCCCTAAATGTATCGATACAAGTGTGTCTGTATCGATAGAAGATGACAAGTAACGATACTCAACCTTATGTATTGATACAATAAACTGTAATGGTCATATTTTTAATTCTTGTATTGATACTATTGATATTGCATCAAGACAATAGTGCAGGTCTGAATGAAAAAGAAACATTTTTAAAGGCTACAATGGATCTCCAACCACCATATTTAAAGTCCAATGTCTATAAATCAATTTTAAGCTATAAATAGAGGTTCTTAACAACTAAAGAAGCAAGAGATACCAAGATCAATCAAGTATTGAACAACAAAAGCTTAAAGTCTTCAAATTCTTCATTCTTCTTGTATTCAATTTATACTCTTTTAAGTTTATTTCTATCTCATTCATTTTGCACTTAAATTCTAGAAAACCCCCACCTACTAGAGGTTCTAATTATTTGCAAATACTTTATTCATATCATAAAAATGGTTGTGTGAAAGTGAGTGAAACACTTAAGAATTTAGGGTAGAATCCAAGAGGGGATTAAAATCTTTTATCAAAGCCTTAAAAGATAGAGTTGTAAGGTAATACCTTAGCCTCAAAGGTAACAATTTTGTTAGTGAATTATGTGAATCAACTTGGCAAGAAAGTGCCAAGAAGAGAGGATGTAGGTTCTGAGCTCAAAGATTAAACCTTTATATATTGATTCTTTTTTTTTCTTATCCTTTACTCCTTTTTACTTTTAATTTATTTTAAATTTTTGTAAAAGATAAATTTATGATTAATTTTTTTGTAGAACCAATTCACCCCCTTCTTTGTTTAATCTTTACCTCATACTAACAGACTTTCAATCTAAGTCTTTTATGCATCAAGAATCTAGGCTAATCTTTGCTTAAAAGTTGGAGGGTTCAAAGCCTTGCAATATATTCTATCAGCCTTGGCTTTATCAATGTTGAGTATCATAGTGCATTTGTCAATTGTAGGGACCAAATCTCCATGATTAAAAAGAAATATCAATATGTCAGGTTCTAAAATTGAGATGTTGTTCGCAATAGCTGACATCTAAACGGACTTGGAGCAAAAGAGCAATGTCTTTGTATCTCTTCATGAATAATTCCTTCCAGTATTATCCCAACTAGTCTATAAATACTTTAGATCTTGCTAGTCATTCTAACGATGCCCTATGTTGGCACTTTCATGCATTATCGAAACATACTTGAGTTTTAAGACATCCCCATCTTCACATTGTCGGTGCTTTGACCATGCTCAAACTTTATCAAAAGGCTTTATATCTAAAGTGGACTATTGCTCAATGATAGACATCCCTTGATGAACACTAAACCATTGGCCAATTATCCTATGATGATTATGATTATGATGAAATGATGCACGCATGAAAAAAAATCAAAAAGGGAAATGAGTTAGTAATCACATGAAATAATAGGTGCAAAGATAAAGGAAAAAAAGAATAGCAATAAAAGTGCATCACAAAATTTGCCCTAAGAATAGGCAGTACAATGCCTAGGGGCAGACATGATGGTCGCGAATATTAAAACATTGAATGAATAGCATAACAGTATGTCTACATTAAAAATTATCTTTTCATGAAGAAACTGATACCTCTTGAGGACTAAGATTGACCATTTAAATAGTGACATTCATTCATTGCTATCTAAGTTAAGTACATGGTAAACCATCATTTGAATAACATGATGGCTTATTTTAGTTGGATATAAATATTTTAAGATGACATTGCAAGTAATAGCATTTGCTTGTCTTCACCCACTTATTAAAGAGGATTTGCCATCAAATGTAATAACATATCCTAAAGAAATGATCATGCAAATAAAATAACAAATGGGGGTGACAATGTTCACCATTAAGAGTAAAGGTAAAAAGTGTTTCCCTAAGTTATCCTATTTTTTGGATTATTCTTATAACACTTCAGTATGGTTTGACATGGTTTAGCTTATAGGGGTTCACTATATGTGTTTAAGTTGACATCTAATTTGGCATCCGAATCACTCCTCCCTTTGGTAAGGAGAGCTGAGGCACCCTGATCCTAAGCCCATCACAAGCTTGGTGGAATAGGTTTAATCTGGTGGATGTATTTCTTTATGCAAATGTGAAGGGGTACTTATGAGAGACAGAGGTAATTTACACCTTGAAAGGTCTTGCCATGCCTATGCAGAGGGTTACTCATGAAGGCAGATAGTTCACTTCCTTCTAATAAATAAGGTACAACCACACCATGGTGTTTGGTGGGAATCTAGTCCAAATCCAAGTGCACGGTGTGTGTTGGGGAGAAAGTATTCAACATTTATTTAAATCAACATTTACTTAGGAAGAAAGTAGTCCCTAACAATAACAAAACAAAGCCATGAAAAGTAAAAGGTTAAAAGATAAAAATAAAAAGGAATCATAACTAAGTAATAATAAAAGTTGAAAAACCAAATATGTGCGAGGCATAACTAGTCATAGGCCAACTCTCAAAGTGGTTCCCAGTGGAGTCGCCAAGTTATCACCATGTGTCCACCTTTAAAACTTTGGATGATCTAAAAGGCTTAACGCACTTAACTTAAAAATGTACAGTATTGGTGGTGATGATCTTTTGAATTATCCCACGATCAGGATTTGGATTAGACATAGTAATATGGAGAGGAGAGTGAATGTGGGGTGAATCGCTCATCCAACTAATCTCAGATAGCCACCATAAGGTGGCCATAAACTTAGAGTTGCCATCGATCATTTCAAGCTAGACAAGATTGAATGCTTATTGAAAACAATATTTTGAGTTTCAAAACTCGAAACATTAATTCAAGGTATACAAAGTCTAGAGATTTGTTAGTTAGGCTCAAAAGTTGGTTACGCATAGGGAAGGATTAGTACCACCACAATGACCAAAATCGGTACCTACTAACTATGTCTCGCTTTGATTTTGGCTTAATCGATTCCATTTGATCATTATTTACATATAATCCCCCTTTTTATGCAAGAAGTTTTGCTGGAAAATGTAAATCCAGGTTCTATAAGAAGATTTATATCACCTATGCACTGCAGAGGTATGAGGAGCATATGGATTTTTATGAAAATAGTTTTTGCATTAAATTTTGAAATATGGATATTTCGTATTAAGCATTGGAGAGATGCCAACATGAAACATTGCCTTGTAAAATTTTTTAAAAATAAATTTTAAATATGAATATACAATAGTTACTACAAAAGAAAACATGTTAGTAAGACGACAAAGAATATAAAATATCACAAACAAATAATCACAAACAAAATAGTGTAAAAGAGAGGGGCGATCAGAATGTATCTTATAATTGTCTTTGATTATTGAAGAATAACTAGATGACAATTTAAAGATAGTTTTGGATTCGATGGTAATTTATGGGATAAAAAAAGATTTTAATCAAAGTAATCTGGGTCATCCAAAAAGGAAAAAATTTTCAGATTTTTTGAGGTAAAAGTAGGGCTGGAGTATCCCCTCGAAAAGATGAGGTTAGAGTATCCTAAAGATGAAACTTTGCATTTTTTTATGAAGAATGAGGTCAGAGCATCCCTTAGGAGTAGTGAGGTTAGACTATCCCCATAAACAAAAATTTTTGATGTTTTAAAAGAAAGGTTTTTTTTCTCCATTTTTTTTAAAAAAAAAAGATTTTTGAAAATAAAAAACCATAGGCTTGTATGAAATATAATTTTGTCCTAACCTTTGATTCGAGTCTAAAGGGACTTGTGTTGTAGGGAAACCAATCGGATGCATTTCGAGACATTTGAATGTCTGTATAAAGGAGATTCAAAAATTAGGTTAAAAATAGGGGACAACATCATGTCATCTCCTTTCCTAAATTTAATTCGGGATCATATGAAGGCTTTGGGTAGTGAATGAAGTGCCATTAGAAGGATAACTCGATAAGGTTTAATCTAAAAATATTTCAAAACTCCTAAAATATCATCTTCTAGGCAAAAGTAATTTTTGAAATTAGGTTTTTCGTGACACTAGCAGCATATGCAGGGGAAAAGACATGCCAAACTTTGAAAAATCGTTTCAGGCTCATCCGAAATCATTAAATCGTGAACAATACCTTTCTAAAAATGGAATATCATGAAAAAATTAGCAAAAATATTTAAAAAGTTTAGAAAAATCATCTGATAGGATAAAATGGCCCTAATAGAATATCGTACGTTAGTTCCAAGGGTTCTAGATAACAAAAGGTCAAAAAATTATAACTCCTTTATCCAGAATTATCCGAGGTCCAACAAGACACCTTTGGAAAGGTACTTTGATGCCATTTATAGGAAAAATATCAAAAAAATCAAGGAAATATGTTATGGTTCAAAAATGATTTTCCAAACTTAGACTACAATGCTACTAGAGCAAAATAGGAGGCTATTCAATATTTTCAAGTTTGTCAAAGATAGGCTCGAGTTTAGGACATCCGAATGTTTGTGACAAAAAACGGCAAGTAGCATGGGCATCATGAATTCATTCCATAATCCCTGAGTAGCTTGGGGCGATGAAACAACCTGTTGACCACATGCTAAAAGGGGTGTTGACTTAACATCAAGGCTTAATACTTTAACAAAAGAAAGTAGCATTTCATTCCATGAATCTAAACCTAGAAGGTTTAGCATGTCCTCATGATTGGAAGATCCATTTTATGAAACATTAAATCCATGCTATTCTTCATCTATTGAAGGTAGCATAAACTTAACTTGGGGATTTCTTTTTGAAAATCAAATTTTTATAACAAACAAACATGGATTTTGGCAAACAAATCATGAATAAAATACAACATACACAAAGATAAACAAGTATTACATATGTAAACATACAAAGATGACATTTTGACATGGAAGAGGTAAAAAAAATGCAAAGAGATGACAAATAAGATGCACGAAAGTGATATGAGCATATTTAATAGAAGAAAAATATGCTAGAGTTATCAAGACAATATTTTTTATGTTATGAGACTCATTAAAATGCAAGAAAATGCATGAACATACTCAATGCATGTTACAAAAACATTCAAACATTTGTTAAGCATATCAAAATAGATGAAACATGATTGAAAATGCATAAACAAAAGGGTGCTTTGATGATAGAATGAAACACAAGATATTTGGCCTAGCACGCAACATCAAGGCATTAAGAAAACATCAACATCCTAAGACTACCATAAACAAGGCAGCAATGATGCATAAAAACCTTAGAAAGGTTATGGTAACATAGAGTTATCACTAAGTTGGTGAAAATGTTGAAAAGTCAGAGAATATACAAAGTTAAATGGAGAAAACATACTGAAAGTTTCAAGCTTCAGCCTTTTCTTTGAGCAACAACTTTGAAATCACTTTTTTTAGAGTTGAGCAATAAGAAAGTGATAAAAATGAGGGCTTTTAGTTAGGTATGGATAAAAGGAGCTTTAAAAGGGAATATGGGTGAAATGGATGTTTTTGGAAAGACTTTTGGTGATGGCTTTAAAAGGCTCTGAGAATGGAAAAAAGTTTCTTGGTTTTTGGTGATTGGGAAATATTAAGAGAATATCGAGAAGTGGGTGTTTTTCTACTGAGAATTCTTTTGGTAGGTTTTTTTTCAATTGAGTCCAAGGTTTGGCTTATATAGCCATGTGACTATGAAGACAAAAGATGAAAAAGCAAAGGTATTTTGGGGTTTTGGTGCATGTCCTCATGCAATGATTAAGTACTGTGTTCTATTGCCATGCAAACCCATTGGCTTGCTTAGCAAAAATAGTGGGTTTAGGCCACTTTATGCAACTAAGTTTTGGAAACTTTAGCCTTACCTTTTGATAAATTGAATAATGTCATGAAATGTACCTTATCATTGGCTATTTAGACTTTAAAATTTTGTTTAAATCCAATCACAAGACTAAAGATGAAGCCTGGTATAAATTTTGATGATTTTTTATGCAAGAAACATGTTTGAATTAAATTTTGAATCAGTAGTGCAATGGTTGAAAAATGGCCTGAACTGGGCAACAATGCCGTTGTGTATCGATACAAAACCTTGTATATCGATACACAAGGCAATTTTTACCCATGAGTATCGATACAATGAAGCATGTATGAATACCAAGAGCAAAAATTTGTTTCTAGTCTCGAGACTTAGAGGTATGTATCAATACTTCATGAGCTTATATTGATACTCAAGCTCATGTATTAATACATTTTGCCAAAAATCATAGCTATAGCTACTTTTAAGGTCTATATCGATAAAATCATGATAAGTATCGATACATCTCATTAGGACATAAGATTAAACCCTAATGTATTGAATACTACACATAAAAATTTGAATTTTTGGTGACGTAAAAACCTTATATCAATACTTATGCACCAATATAACTTGCAAGTACCTATGGCTTATTGAGTTACCTCACCTTGACCTATGTACTCAACTGTATGACTCTAGTGATACCTAGAATATTGACCTTTGATTTCTTATTTTTACATTTTTCTTTAATCCTTAGTCACTTAATAGTGCCTGGTGACACAGAACCTAACAGTTGTCCCCCAGTTTTGATTTTTTTATTTTTTGATTCTATCACCTTTCAATTATGTCTTCGGATGCCAAAAATTGACCTAGAGAAAATGAGGTGTCTACAGTAGGTAAATTTGATTTTAACCTTAAGTTGATCATAGATATCATATGAGGGTATTACACAGATGACAAGGTCATTAAACTAAAAGCCTATTCATAAAGCTTATGTAATGAAGACACCTAATTTTGTTCAAGCCCTTTCTCCAATAGACCTAAAATATTCGAGATCAAGAAATTAGTGGGCATCGAGTGAGAGTAAACTTCTTTTAGGTGAATTGAACCTTTTCAAGACATTTTTAGTCATGCTTAAATGGTCGTAGGTGCACGTGACAGAAAAAATGTTATTTCAAGGGCAGATCTCGGATAACAAATTAATATTAAGGTAAAAAAATTAGCTTTTAAATTAATTCTTTTGACATTTGAAATTTACTTTTGTAGATACTATCATAGTCAAATTTCTCATTTTTATAATTTTTCGTAAAATTTGGAAAGTCAATCGTCATATACTTTTATTAATACTCATGTATTATTTATGCTGATATGCATTCCAAAAAATAAAAAATATTCAAGAAAATAAATCTATATTGGCATTTTATACCACGAGGTACCAAACTGACAAATTTATCAATTAATTTTGAATTTTTTACTGTATTGCAAGTTTTTGCTCATGAATTTTTTTGGATAAAACTTGTTCTAAAGTTCAAGTTTTTATCTTTGTTATTTTTACCAACTAATTTTTTAAGCAAGGTATTAATTTCAGCTTAGTTTTTTAAAGTTGGATTTATTTTTATAATTTTCTCATTTCCAAAATATAGAGTTTTCTACTCCATAAATTTTTTTGGTAGGATTTTTGTGAGTTTATAATTTTTAAAATTTTTATATATTTTCATTAAATTCATATTAAATCAGTTTTTGAAAATTCAATTTACTTTATAAGTTTTGCATTTTTTCCAAATAACAATTTTTTCCATAAAAGTTTTTCTTCTAAAATTTTATGAGTTTGGATTTTTAATTATCTTTTTCTTGAACATAAGATTTCTTAAGAATTTCTTATAGAATTCAATACTTAGAATCTTTATGCAAAAATTTTATTTTAGGCCAAATTTCTTTAATAGGTTTTAAAATTGACAAATTTTACTAACAGGCCCAATAAGCCCATTTATATCTCAACAAGCCCAATATAATTTCCAAGCCTATTTTTGATTTCCCATCAAGCCCATTTCATTCTCTACAAGCCCAAGAAGCATATTGCTTAATTATTCCAACAAGCCATTTCATTTCCAATAAGGCCCAATAAGACCCATTTTAATTTTTAACAAGGCCCAATAATTTTTTCTCTTTCTAAAATTTTTATTAATTTTTTGGGACCCAAAATTTTTGCATTAAAATTTAATTGGGCTTTTTACGTGTTTAAATTCAATTTATTATTTAGCTCTCAATTCCTTACAATTTAGTCCCTCCATTTCAATTTTTCATAAAACTTATAATTAAAATTTTTATTTTTCATACATTTTCAATCAATAATTATGCTTAGTTTTAGAATCATGTACTTAAATTATACAAGAATTAATTTAATTATGATTAAATTTTATCATAAAATTTAATATCATCAAAATAATCATGAAACCTAAAACCTAGCCTGCATGGCTCATACATTTAGACCCTTGACTACTTTCATAAAAAGATAAATTTAATTAAATCAAATCATATCATAACATAAAAAAAAATCTTAAAAAGTTAATTAATAAATAAAGAAAAAAATAAAGAAAGAAAAAATCCTAAAAAAATACTAGAATCATTTAGCCAAGGGCTTGTTTCAACCTTTGGCTGAATTGCTTTTCCTATAAATAGGGGAAGGCTATTTCATTTTGCCCTCTTAGGTTTTAGGAGAAAAAAATACAAAAAACACTAAATTTCCTTAGGATTTTAAGCTTTTCAAGGTAAATTTTTATACAAAATCTTTAGTTTTTATTACTTTCATCTATTTTTCTTCTTTTTAGTGAGCCAAATTCATGCTTATGCTCATGGATTTTAAGCCATGTTGAAAGGCCAAGTGTGATAGCTATGAACAAACTTTCTTGATTTTGTTGTTTTATTTAATTTTTATTGATAATATGTTGATTTTCAACAAGATTATTTGTGTTTGTTGATAGAAATAATATTATTTTGATGTATATATTGTTATATATTTTTTAAATTTTCATAATGATTTATATTGATATATTCATTGTTTATCATGATTTTATGCTTAATTATACTTGGTAAGAATTATGACATGTATGTATGTAGATATTCATGAAAATATTTGATGGAAAAAAATTATTTTGGCAAAATACATGCTGGTCGAAATTCATCCTAGGATAATTTTTCATGCTTGATTTTATGATGTTTTGGATTATTTTGTAATATTAAAAATTTGTAGGGACTGAAAAATAATTTTCCTAAAATTTTAAGGGCCTTGAAAGGGTGATTCAAAGTTTGGCTGGATCTGATTTGGATGATTTTATGATATTTTGATTTTTTTAGATTATTTTGTAATTATGGAAAACAAGGGATTGAATTGCAATAATGGCAAAAATTTTCCTATGTCCATCCAAGCTTTGCCAAATCCATGTTGAGATTTTTAGAGGTGTTTTTCATGCATTTTGACGTATTTGGATGAGTTTCACATATTATTAACCTTTTAGGGATTTTTTGTAAATTTTGAAAGTTTAGGGACTTGTTTGTAAAAAAATGGAAAAATGGTTCAAAGGCCAAGGGTGTTTGGCTGAACCTTTCATGTGTTTTTTTGATGTGTTTGCCATGTTGATTTTGTTGTTTTGTGATGTTTATTTTGAATAGGGACCAAGTTATAAAGTTGTTAAAATTTGGTGTCCATTAGAAAAATCGTATATTATAGGGTCAAAAAAGTCTTTTCTAATGTCAAAGTACCCATGTAAGGTATTTTGGTTATTTTAAGAATATTTATAGCATTTTTTGTCATTAAAGGGTTAAAACGCAATTTTAAGAAACTTAGGGACCTACTATCAATTTTTGCATTTTAGGTCAATTTTGATGTGTAAGCTACCCATCAAGGATAAAATGGTCATTTCATAACATTATCAAGTCCTTAAGGTACCAAGACATTTATATGTCAAAGGTAAACCTTAGGTGTATTTTACTAATTTACCATACAATTGAGTCTTTTATGATTACCGAGATACTTGTAGGTTGAAGATGCATAATAAGAATATGCTCATTATTTATGAAGTCATCCACTCCTTTAGGATTACTGAAATACCTTAGTGTTGAAGGTAAACCTTAGGGACATTTTAGTAATTTACATTAGAACAAGTCTTATATGATCACCGGGATACTTATACATCAAAGGTGCGTAATAGAAACAGTTTCATTCGTTTGTAATGTTATCAAGTCTTGTAGGGTCATTGGGATACTTATATGTCGAAGGTGTATTTTAGGGGGCTTAGGATAAATTTTATTATTTTTCATAAAATCAAATTTTTGAAAATTAAGGTAATGTCTCTAAGTTAAAGTAGTTTGTGAAATGTCTCCCAGCATATGAGAGAGGTTCTATAGATTATTTTAATAACAAGGTATACTTTTCAAAATTGGGATTTTATGAATTTTGGAAAAATATAAACCTTTCATATTCTTTTAGCTCTTTAGTGGGGTGCGAAAGATGTTTTGATTTTTGAAAACATTTCATATCCCTTTCACTCTCCAATAGGGTGTGAAAGAGATTATGATAAAGCCTTTCATGTTCCTTCGACCTTCTTTTGGTGTATGAAAGAATTTTGATTTTTAAAAAATGTATTAAAAATCTGATTTTCTCATACAAAATAATATTTTGAATTTGGAAATTTTGATATATGAAAATTATAATTAAATACGAATATTGAAACAAAATAAAGATCATAACTTAAGTTAACATGTGGTTAATAAGGCATAGATTGCCAGGCATCATGAGATGAATTAATCTTTGCTCGTGATTGTAACCAACTCCCAGACCCTTTCATATGATCTCTGATATCAGCGTAGACCTCAAAGTTTATTTTTAAGGTTTTGTAACCCTCAAATACAAACTTTGATAGGTGACCAATCTCACCTAGCTAAAATAGATTGGTAGCGACTCTAAAATAAATGGTTGATGTAACATCTATTTAAGGTTAAGTCAAGTGAGCAATCCATCTTGATGACATAGTCCCTAAACATGAAAAATTAAAAATAATAATGATATGGACTCCTAAAAGAATAAAAGAATAATGATATGTATATATATATATAGGAACAAGGGGTACACCCGCTTTCAAGTCGAGCTAGTCAAGATTCATATCCTAGCAATGTTGCGACATGTAGTATGGAATATAATTGGGAGTGCAGCCTTAAGTCTTTAGTGGTATGGCTCTAAGATTAATAATTATGTGATTATTTATTTGAAATAAAATATTTAAAACATAGATTATTGGACTCTAATTATATATGTCCAATTGCTCCTTGCACTAGCTTAATATAATTACTTCAAGGATGATTATCAATCAGAATACTCGAAATTAAAAGACTCTCAATGTGGTGAAGTGGTGCACTGGGTACACTCATTAAAGATGGAGGCATTTTCTTTAATAAATAGTAAAAATTGATTTTTGTATAATTTGTTTAGGATATATATTTAAATTAAGTAAATACTTATTTGAGACAAGAATTAGTAATTTTAAATTAATTATATTTATCTTCTAGTAAATATAGAAATTAATTTAAATTAAATAGATATGAAAAATTAATTATTTATATAATTAATTTGTATCTATAAAATTTTGTTTAAATATTAATTTATATATAAATTAAATATAAATAAAATTCTAAGTAAATTTTTTATAAAAAATTTATTTATTATTTATTATTTTAATTTGCAATTAAATAATCATTTTACTATAATTAATTTTATTTTACAATTTGTACATAATTATTATTCAAATAAAGTTGTCATGATTTTATTTTGAATTAGAAATGGAGTTATGGAAAATTATCTAAATAAATAAAATTAATGGTTTAATTAGAATTAAATTAAGAATTTAGATTAAATAGCTTAAACTTCTTAAAATATATCAAGCCAAAATAACATTTGAGTAGATTAGGGTTCGATCAAAATTGGAAGGATACCCATACTAGGGTATGCAGCCAAGAAGTTTAAGGGGAGGTAAAATAATTATTTTAGTTAAATTAAAACAATGAAATTAGGGCCACCTCATTATCTAATATATATAGAACCAACAACATAGGGCTTCAGGTTAATCATTATGCCACTTTTAGGGTTTTCTATCATAACATCTCATGATTATGAACCTGTTGGCATAAGGTGGTCTTGAAAGAGATCCAATCATACAATTCGTAGTTGATCGAGATAAAGAGTGCGCATATATTCTACCATCTGGGAATTCGCTTATGTTTGTTTTATTTTATATGACAATACGATCAACTATAATCTGGTTTAAAAATTTTTTAAATTTTGCTAAGCTAGTTGATCTATTTTTCCTACAATTTCATCTCAATTTTTTTATCTATAATTTTTAGATGCCATTTAGCTATGTGCTTTTATCTATAATGTTTAGATAACTTGATTTTTTTCAGATCTTGTGTTGAAATCATGATTAGACTTAGGTTTTCTTTATTTATGTTTGTTTAACCATTATTGGTGATGATTTCATTGAAAATGAAATGATTGAGATTAATGTTCAAATGGTCTAGAATGCTTAAGAAGTGTTTTGGTTGGTTTGATTTTATTAGATCCATGTTATTTGTTAGATTAAGCTTGGATCCTTGCATCTTGAGCTGAAATCTAGTGATGTTGAGATGAAATTCTATGTTTTTAATCTTGATTGAGCATTTGACTAATTAAAGAATGTAAGAATTATAAGAAGTCTCAAAGCAGCAAGTAATCTGATTACAATTTATAAAATAACTTATAAACAAGGTAGTGGAAATATAAAAATAAAGATAATCGGAGACTCTTTAAATAGGATCATCTTGCATGACTTTGATCAATCTTAAAGATCAAGAAACCTAAAGATCTATTCAAGATTCAACCATACCTGAATATTGAGAAGACTTGTAGTAATTTGATGACCTAATTACATGAAAACACCAAGCCCGATTGTCATAAACCAAAGCTGTCCAAGCATCTAGCCTCTAAAGGTTATCTACATAGGTGACCTAAAAAAGCTTTAACAAGGAAGAGACTTTGTTGCCGAGAGCTATGCTAGTAGCCTAGGTTTCAATAAGCCTTCCCTTACATTTAGAAAGTCTTGATTCAATAATTAAAATGTAGAAGAAAACAATATTTCTCCAAGAAAAGCCAAGATTATGCAATCCCTCTTTAGGGAAGTTAACAGAAAATGCAAACTATAATTTTCAGGGTCTCTTGGCCAATTTTCTAAGTGTAATCTATTTATGTGGGATAGCAAACATGGGTTTATATAGTCAAGAGTTTA
>JBBYHK010493954.1:0-15512 GCA_038382065.1 Adansonia grandidieri | reverse complement strand
CAGCAACTGGCAAAGATTTCTATGTTAACCCTGCTGCTCAGCTCAGAAGCACATCAAAATGCTTTGTTGAAAGTGCTAACCAGGCTTATGTTCCTCAAGACATTTCCTTAAATAAGCTAGATCGTTTAGTAAATAACGTTGTTTTTGACAATTTTATTTCATTTAGTGACGAAGAGATCCCACCAAGGGGCAGCATTTTGATAAAAGCTCTCGACATCATAACTCACTGTAAAAGGGACCATTCTGCCCAAAGTCCTCATTAACAATGGATCAGCTTTGAATGTAATGTCGTTGATCACATTGTCTCACTTACCAGTTGATATCACTCAGATCAAGCACAGCCATATAGTTGTTAAGGCATTTGACAAAACCAAGAAAGAAATTAAGGGGACCATTTCTATCAATTTGGATATTAGCCCTTGCCTATTTAAGATCGAATTTCATGTGATGGACATTATACCAACATACAACTATTTGTTGGGATGACCATGGATTCATTCTCCTAGGGCTATCCCATCATCTGCACCAAAAAGTTAAATTCATAGTTGATGAGAAATTGATTAGCCTATCCAGGGAAGATGACATTGTAGCCATGACTTCTACTGAAGCCCCTTACATTGAAACATATATTAAAATTGAATAGTGCTTTTTTAGGTCCTTTGAAATTATCGATGCCACTTTTGTTATAGAAGAGTCCATAATCCTAAAACCTAGACTTTCAAAGAGCACCTCCATAGGTCTCAAGCTCATAGTAGGGAAAAAAGCTTAAGTTGGAAGTGGACTTGGGAAATGCTTGAAAGGGATCAGCCGATTTATCAATGTCTTTGGCAAGAAAGACAAGCACGGACTGGGCTTCAAGCAAGAATGGTGTCGAAAGAAAAAATTTGAAAATAGATCTTGAGGAAAGACAGAAATCAACCCTTTACCCTTTATTAGAGAAATTTTTCATTATAAAGGGGTCGTTAATCTAGGAGCTAAAGAAAAAGAAGACAATGGAGTTATTATGGTGGTTAATAAAGCTTTCAAAAAGTGTCAATGGCTACCATTGGAAAAGAAAACAAAGATCCAAATGATGATCATGACATCCATCCTTGTCCTCCTACTACGTCTTGAAAAATTAGACTTGTATTGAGAGAATTGCAGTGCTTAGGTAGGTTTTAAAGTAATCTTGGGAACTCGTTTTTTCATCTAAGAATCTTTGTGTGAAAACTTGAAATGTTAAATAATCATTTACAAAAATGAAATGCATATGACCATTTTGTCTATGTCTAATTTCCTTTATACCAATATTTCTTTCCTTTGTTACATACATTTATATAAATCATTTCATACATTTGTTAGTCCATTCTTTTTCTCATTTTTTACCTTTACAGATTACCCACTAAAGGAAAAGTGGATTGTCCCAAACATGATTCAAAGGTTAATTTTGAATAGGCTATTTGCTTGAATGAGGTCGATTTTAAAGAAGATGAGGACGATTATACTTTACCACCTAATATGCTAAAAATAATTGAGCGAAAGGATAAACGAATAATGCCCCATGAAGAATCCACAGAGGTAATAAATTTAGGGGATGATGATGATGATAGAAAGGAAGTCAAGATAGGGATTGCCCTAATGCCTATCACTAGGGAAGAATTAATAAGTTTGCTTCGAGAATTTTGAGATATTTTTGCATGGTCCTACCAAGACATGCTAGGGTTGGATACGAAAACTATAGTCCACAAATTACCTCTAAAACCATAATTCAAATAGGTTCAGCAGAAGTTGAGAAGAATAACACCAGAAATGCTTCTGAAATAAAAAATGTAAGGAAACAATTTGAGGTTGGATTTCTCAAAGTAGCAAAATACCCATAATGGGTCACAAATATTGTCCTAATCCTAAAAAATGATGGTAGAGTTAAAATATGTGTAGACTATAGGGACCTAAATCGAGTGAGTCTAAAGAATAATTTTCCTCTTCCCTATATAGATACTTTGGTTGATAATACTACAAAGAATTGTCTATTTTCTTTCATGGATGGATTTTTGAGGTATAGCTAGATAAAAATGGCACTAGAAAACATGGAAAAGACATCATTTTTCACAATGTAGGGAACTTTTTCTTAAAAGGTGATGCCGTTTGGATTGAAATATGCAGGGGCAACTTATCAGAGGCCAACGATCACTCTATTCCATGATATGATGCATAAAGAGATAGAAGTATGTGTGGATGATATGATTACCAAGTCACCTTAGGAGGAAGGGCACATTGCAAATTTACGAAAGCTATTTAAAAGATTGAGAAATACCAGTTGAAGTTGAATCTAGCAAAATGCACTTTTGTTGCAAGGTCAGGAAAATTATTAGGGTTCATTGTGAGTGAAAAAGGGATTGAAGTTGATCTGAATAAGATTAAAGCCATCTAGGAATTACCATCCCAATGAGTGCAAAAAGTAGTGCAAAGTTTCTTAGAAAGGTTGAATTACATTGCCAGATTCCTACCAGATTCCTATCCCAATTCATTGATAAGTGCGACCTAATCTTTTGGCTTTTGCAAAAACAAAATCCTGATGAATGGAATAAAGAATGCCAGGAAGCATTTGAAAACATTAAGCATTATCTCTATAATCCGTTAGTGTTGGTGTCACCTATATTGGGATGACCTTTGATTTTGTACTTATTGGTGTCCAAAAGGTCTATGGGTTATGTGCTAAGACAACAAGGCAAAACAAAAAAGAAAGAGCAGGCTATTTTTGACCTCAATAAGAAATTTCTTGACTATGAGGTAAATTATTCCCAAATAGAAAAGATATGTTATGCCCTAGTTTGGGCTATAAAAAAGCTCTAACAATACATGTTGTATCATACCACCTGGTTGATCACCAAAATAAACCCGATTAAATATCTATTTGAGGCACTGACTTTGTTAGGAAGGATAGCTAAATGGCAAGTCTTGCTATTAGAATATGATATGGTTTATGTCAGTCAGAAAGTAATCAAAAGGACTATTGTTGCTGAATTCCTAGCAAGCCGAGCACTTGATAATTATCAGCTATTGAATTTTGACTTTCCTGATGAGGATTTAATGACTATTTTGATAGAAGAAGAAGGAGAGCTGTCGAAGGAATTAACATGGAAAATGTATTTTGATATAGCACCCAATGCTTTATGCCATAGAATTGAAGCAATCTTAATATTTCTAGAAGGAGACTATTACCCTTTCATTGCTCAATTGGATTTCGATTGTAAAAACAATGTAGCAGAATATGAAGCATTGTTATGGGACTTCAGACAGCTGTAGAGAGAAAAGCTCAATTATTAAAAGTATATGGGGATTCAGCCTTGGTGTTTATCAATAGTGTGGAAAATGGGAAACTCAGGATTTGAGGATGCAACAATATAAAAGCTAATTCTAGAATTGCTTGAAGGGTTTGAAAAGGTAGAATTTATTCATCTGACTTAAGATGACAATCAAATGGCTGAGGCTTTAGCCATGTTGGCTTTGATGTTTAAAGTAAATAAATGGTAAGAAGTTACACCAATTTAGATGAGCATATACAAGTCTTATGCATACTGTTGCAATGTCAAAATAGAAGCAGATGGTCTTCCATGGTATCATGACATCAAAAGATATCTTAGGGATCGAGCATACTCGAATAATGCCTTTGAGACCAACAAAAGAACTTTAAAGAGGCTGGCGATGAATTTTGTTTTGGATGGAGAGATTCTTTACAACAATAGTTATGATCAAGTGTTACTAATTTATGCTCTCAAAGCACAGTAGATATTGAAAGAAGTGCATGAGGGGATTTGCAGTATCCATACAAATGGACACAAAATGGCAAAGCAAATCATGAGATTTGTTTATTTTTGGATGACCATGGAAGGTGATTATATTAAATATGCCTGAAAGTGTCATAAATGCCAAGTTTATGCTGACAAGATCCATGTACCACCTTCACCATTGCATGTCATAACCACACTATAGGCTTTCTCAATATAGGGCATGGATGTTATTGGACCAATTACCCTTATAACATTAAACCGTCATCGCTTCATCTTAATGGCTATGGATTACTTCACCAAATGGGTTGAAGCAACCTCTTATACAAATGTGACAAGGTTGATGGTGATAAAACTTTTTTAGGACTAACATCATTTGTTGATTTAGGATCCCTGAAGAACGCCTCCAATTTGAATAATAAATTAATGACAAAGGTATGTATCCAGCTCAAAATTTCTTATCATAATTTGGTGACATACCATCCAAAGGTGAATGGAGCTATAACGGCAGTTAATAAAAATATTAAAAAATTTTGTAGGGAAAATGGTAGAGACCTACAAAGATTGGCATGAGAAGCTCCCCTTTGCCCTTTTAGCTTATAGATCTTTAGTCCGAACTTCAACTAAGGCAATGCCTTATTCATTAGTCTATGGTATGAGGTTGTCTTACCTATTGAAGTGGAGATCCCTTCACTCTGAGTTTTAATGGAAACAAAGTTGGAAGAAGCTGAACGGGTTTAAGATTGTTATAAAAACTAAATATCATTGAACAAAAAAAGCTAAAAGCTATTCAACATGGGTAGATGTAGTAAAAAAAAATGATGAGAGCACTTGACCAGAAAATTCATCCTAGGAAATTCCATGAGGGAGAATTGGAACTGAAAAGAATCTTGCCAAGATAAAAAGATCCTCGAGGAAAATAGGCATCCAATTGGGAAGGGCCTTATGTTGTCTAGAAGACATTTTCAGGAGGAGCATTGGTATCGGCAAAGATGGATGGAAGAATTCTACCAAACCTATTAATTTGGATAATGTAAAAAAATTTATGCTTAAAAAATGGATGAAAACCCAAAAGGTGTCTATTTTAAAAAATAAAATATATAAAAAAATGAAAATCTGGGCATCCGTTTAAAAAAAAATTAAATGACAACCCAAAAAGGGTATTTGATCAAAGGTGGTATAAGGGGGAGACTCTAAGCTAAGGGCTCAAAGTGACAGCCCAAGCATTTTTAAGGAGCAGATAAAGCATAATTTGCCAGAAGACTATGTTTAAAAGAGGCATAGTATGATCAGAGGCATCTTTAAGAGATGGATCTTTATGAAAGTAAACTTTCTGTTCAGAAGAAATCTTTGAAAAACTGAATGAAAGATCTCACTTTTTTGAGTTTTCTTTCTTTGTTGCCATTCAAGTACATATTTTCATTCATACCTTTGTTAACTAGTCTTTTGGACCATGCTAACATTTATGCTAGATGATAATTAATGTTTTGAGCAAATAGAAATCGAGGAAAAGATGACAAACTGATTTCTCTGCATTACTTTGAACAAGATCAAAACATTACATGGATCTTAGTCAGTAATTTAAAGTCTTTCAGACATTCTAAGAAGAATTAGGATGGATGAACAGCATATTTCCCATCATGCTCTTCTTTTTTAGCCTGTATCAATTTGTTTTGGCTATTGATGGAAATTATAGAAAGCATATATTCCCCATCATGCTTTTCTTCTTTAGCCTGTATCAGTTTGTTCTAGCTATTAATTAAAAATTTTAGAAACCATATATTCCCAATCATGTTCCTCTTTTTCAATTCCTAGATGATATTGGTGCATCATCTAGTTTGACTTTTTAGGAACAAGTGTATAATGTCTACAATGACCTCAAAAGATGCCTTCAAATTCAAATTCGAGCGCTGACTCCCTTTCCCAAAAAATAATAGAGATCCCCAATGTGTTTTGAACATGTTTATAGTCTCCAAGCAAAAATATGGGCCTATTCCATCAAGTGAAGGAGGAATATCTATCACATTTTCTCCAAAATAGGCTGGATCGAACATTGATAAAGAAAATTAAATCATGAAGACTCATCATATGCAATCCTTATGCATTTACATTCACATTTGATAATTTGCAGATCTTAAGTTGAAAAGAGGCTTTAGATACGTCAATGTTTCAGAAATAAAAGGTAAACCTCGCATTCCTTCAGGCAATCCAAATATGAAGCATTTTTACCATTTGACTATATCGGTTTCACCCTGGTTAATCCTTTTGACTTTGGATTATATCTAGGTCATCTTCGTTTGACTGTGTTAGTTCTACCGTGGTCAACCTTCTACACTCAAGTTACATCCTGGTCATTCTTCTTTTGACTATATTGGTTTTACCCTACTTAACCCTTTAGGCTTAGGTTATATCCTGGTCATCCTCATTTGACTATATCAGTTTCACCCTAGTTGATCCTTTTGACCTAGGATTATATCCTGCACATCTTTGTTTAACTGTATCAGTTCCACCTTGGTCAACCTTTCATTTACATCCTAGTCATTCTCTATTTGACTATATTAGATCTACCATGGTTAACCCTTTAGGCCTAGGTTATATCCTGATCATCCTTATTTGACTGTATCGATTTCACCCTGGTCGATCATTTTAACTTAGGATTATATCTTGGTCATCCTTATTTAACTATATCGATTTTACCCAGGTTGATCCTTTTGACTTAGGACTATATCCTGGTTACATTCATTCGACTATTTCGGTTTTGCCCTGGTCAACTTCTTTGACTTAGGTTACATCTTGATCACCCTTATTTGGCTATATCAATTTTACCTTGGTCAACCCTTAGACCTAGGTTATATCCTGCTCACTCTCATTTGACTTACCCATTTTGTCCCGGATAACCCTCACCTATGTTGACTTGTAGATTTTATCCTGATCAGCTCCTTGCACATGTTGATGTGTTGCTTTCATCCTAGTCAACCCCTTTTTTTATCTGTTGACTTAAAGGTTTAATTTCAATCAACTTTTTTTTTTGTTGACTTATATGTTTTGCCCTAGCCAACTCCCTTCATTTGTTGACTTGTAAGTTTCATCGTAGTCAATTTTTCTTTTTATGGACTTGCTAGTGTCATCCAAGTTAACTCCATTCATTTATCGAATTATAGTTATTCATAATGATAATGGTAAATGTCGAAGAAAAGGTTTGGAAAATTGAATTCAGCTCTTTGAAGATTTCTTCTAAATGAAATATATGCTTCTGCATCGATCCATCTTTTAGAGATACGTTTAATCATATCATGCCTATGATTTGATTTTTTTTCTTTGCTTGAGTCACCTTTTTCGGTTTTCAACTCGAAGCCTCCCCCTTATATCACCTTTAATCAAATGTCCTATTCGACTTTTCGTTCAATTTTTATTTTCTTCTTCTTTTTTTTAAAAATTTTTTTAAGCGTAGTATTTCTTTACACTGTCTGCAATGATGGGGTTTGGCAAGACATCTCCATCCATTTCGGTAAGGATTAATGCACCTCCTGACAATGCCTTATGAACCATATAGGGCCCTTCCCAATTAGGTGCCCATTTACCTCATGGATCTTTTTGTATCGGGAGGATTTTCTTCAGCACCAGTTCTCTTTCATGAAGTTGTCTTGGATGAATCTTCTTATCATGGGCCTTCATCATCCTTTTTTGGTATATTTGCCCATGTTAGATCACTTTTAACTTCTTTTCTTCAATAAAGTTCAATTGTTCATAACGATCTCATGCCCATTTAGTTTCTTCCAATTTGGTCTCCATTAATATTCGAAGTTATGGGATCTTGACTTTAATTGCTAGTACTACCTTCGTGCCATACACCAATGAGTAAGGTGCTGCCCCAATCAAGGTCCGTACTGAGGTTTGATAAGCAATGAGAGGGAATGGAAGCTTCTCATGCCAATCTTTATAAGTCTATACCAATTTTCCCATAAGCCTCTTAATATTTTGGTTGGCAGCTTCTACGGCCCTATTCATCTTCGGACAATATGTGATCGAATTGTGATGAGAGATTTTGAGCTAGGTACAGACCTCCATCATTAATTTATTATTCAAGTTGGAGGCAATATTCATTATAATTCTTTTAGGGACCCTGAATCTACAGATGATATTGGCCTTTAGAAATTTAATCACCACAAATCTTGTGACGCTTGCAAAAGAAGTGGCTTTCACCCATTTGTTTAAATAATCAATGGCCACTAAGATGAAACGATGCCGGTTTGATGCTACAGCAATAATGGGTCTGATGACATCCATACCCTATATAGAAAAAGGCCATGGCACGATGATGACATGTAACGGTAAGGGTAGGACATGAATCTTGTCAGCATAGATTTGACACTTATGGCACTTTAGGGCATACATGATACAATCACTCTCCATAGTTATCCAGAAGTAGCCTAATGCCATGATTTGTTTTGCCATCTTATGTTTGTTGGCATGAACCCCATAAACCCTTTCATTTACTTCTTTTATTATTTTCTTTGCTTCTAAAGCATTAACACACCTTAACAATGTTTGGTCAAAACTTATACAAAATTTCTTCATCCAAGACAAAATTTAGTACCAGCCTTCTTACGATTCTCTTATAAGTTTCTAAGGCATTTGGCGGATATACTCGATCCTTCAAATAATTTTTGATATCGTGATACCATGGAAGGCCATCAACCTCAATCTCAATGTTGTGGCAGTATGCAGGGAATTCATAGGTATTGATCTCAATGGGTGTCACCTCCTGCCCTTTGTTTACTTTGAACATCAAAGCCAAGGTGGCTAGAGCATCTGCCATTTAATTGTTATCATAGAACTGATGAATAAAATCTAATTTTTTGAATTCTTCTAGTAATCTAGAATCAATTTTTTATATTGCTACAACCTTGGGTCTCACGTTTCCCATTCTCCACGTAGTTGATAAATTACCAAGGCTAAATCTCCATAGACTTTCAACACCAAACCTTCTTTTCTAATGCTGCTCGAAGCCCCATAATACATGCCTCATATTTCGCCACATTGTTGGTGCAATCAAAAATTATCCAAGCTATAAAAGGGTAATAATCCCTTTTTGGAGATATTAAAATTATGTCGATCCCATGGCTTGATGCATTTGATGCTTCACAAAAATATATTTTGCATGTAGATCCTTCTGGTGACTCTTCTTCTTTAACTATAATATTCATCAAGTCCTTGTCAGGGAATTTGAAATCCAATGGCTGATAATCGTTAAGCACCTGGCTTGCTAAGAATTCAACAGTGGCACTTCTTTTGATCACTTTATGGCTTACATAAATGATATCATATTCGGATAGTAGAATTTGCCACCTAGCTATCCTTCTTGATAAAGCCAACATTTCAAACAGATATTTGATTGGGTCCATTTTGGTGATCAGCCATGTAACATTATACAACATGTATTGTCGAAGCCTTTTCACTATCCAAACTAGAGCACAACATATCTTCTCTATATGGGAATAATTTACCTCATAATCCAGAAATTTCTTACTGAGGTAATAGATTGCCCACTCCTTCTTTCCAATCTCATCATGCTGCCCTAACACATAGCCCATGGATCTTTTGAAACTGACAAATACAAGATCAAAAGTCATCCCAAAGCAGGCGGTACCAAATACCAGTGGATTAGAGAGATATTGCTTAACTTTTTTGAAAGCATTTTGGCATTCACTATCCCACTCACCAGGATTTTGTTTTCACAAAAGCCAAAAGATTAGATCACACTTATCTGTGAGTTGAGATATGAATCTAGCGATGTAATTCAATCTCCTTAAGAAACTTCTCACTTATTTTGGCATGTGTGGGGATAGCAACTCCTGTATAGCTTTGATTTTATCCAGATCAATTTCAAATTCTCTTTTGCTTACAACAAAACCCAACAATTTTCCAGACCTGGCTCCGAATGTACATTTCATTGGGTGCAATTTTAACCGATATTTTTTTAGCCTTTCAAACAACTTCTACTGCAAGTTCGCTACATGACTTTCTTCTTGAGGGGACTTAGCAATCATGTCATCAATGTACACTTCAATTTCCTTATGCATCATGTTATGGAATAGAGTGATCATTGCCCTTTGGTAAGTTGCTTCTGCATTTTTCAACCCAAATGGCATTACTATGTAACAAAATGTTCCCCACATTGTGACAAATGTGGTCTTCTCCATATCCTCTAGAGCCATTTTAATTTGGTTATACCCCAAAAATCCATCCATAAAGGAAAATAAATAGTTCTTCACAGTATTACTAACTAGGGTGTCTATATGAGGGAAAGGGAAGTTGCCCTTTGGGCTTGCTCAATTGAGGTCCAGGTAATCTACACATATTCTAACTCTTCCATCTTTCTTGGGAACCGGGACAACTTTTGCGACCCACTCTAGATATTTTGCCACCTTCAGAAATCTAGATTCAAACTGCTTCTTAACCTCTTCTTTTATCTTCAAAAGTATATTTGATTTCATTCTCTTTAACTTCTATTGAACCGGTTTGCATTCTGGCTTTAAAGGTAATTTATGAACTATAATCTCTGCATCCAATCCTTGTATGTCTTGATAAGACAATGCAAAGATGTCTCAAAATTCAAGCAGCAGACTTTTCAAATATTCTCGGGTGAAAGCCTTTATGGTAGTTCCTATTCTGATCTCCTTCTTATTCTTTTCATCATTCCCTAAATTGATAATCTCAATGGGCTTTCCATGAGGTATTATGCGCTCATCTTCTCGTTCAATTATTTTTAGCAAATCTGGGGGCCAGATATGATCATCAACATTTTCTTTACGATCGACCTCGTTTAAGCAAATAGTCTATTTAAAATTAACCTCTGAATCCTTATCAAATTTATCTGTTTCTCCATAAAGGTAAAAGCAAGGAAGAAATGGGCAAAAGAATATGGGATATGATTGGGGTATGGATGTAAAAAAGTGTAGACACCTTATTTTGTTTAGGCTAATTTTTAGTAATCTGGAGCACGAACATGAGAGAGGGCGATGAGTTGCTACCCGGTAAAAAAGCATTTTGAGTAAGTGAAGAAGGCCTATGGATCATATCAAAGATAGATGCAAAGATGTGGCATCAAAGGACAGAGTTCAAGGTGTCAGGGGACAAAAGATATGAGAAAATTCATAATTTTGCTTGAATGTATCGATACATGGTTCTTAAGTACTGATACAATGCTCCAACCATCCAAAAATTTGAAATGTCCCTATTGTATCGATACAACATGTAAATGTATTGATAAATGAGCTTCTATATCGATACAGGAGCTCATGTATCGACACTAGGCCATGCCAAGACCAAAATGTGCATTATGTAAAGAAATGTATCGATGCATATCAACATGTATTGATACAATGGTTCGTAGTATCGATACTATGAGCCATGTTCATTATATCGATACATTCAAGGTTTTTGGACCAAATGTATCGATACATTCTACAATGTATCGATACATATAGGCCATTTTCCATGGTTTAGGCATTTTTGACTGTCCACCATTGATCCAAAACTCGATTTTAACTTGTTTCTTTGCATCTGAAAAGATTAAAACCCATATCAGATTACAAATTTAGACTTTTGAATTAATCAAAATATTTTTTTGAAGTCTAAATATGATCAAAAAGGTCAATGCCACAAGATTACCCTACTCCTTCCTACTTTGTTGACTAAGATCACCAACAGCCACCCTATTTGCTAGAAAATTATTTCAGCATTTAAAGCAGCCACCCTATGTCCATCACATTGGTAGCAAGTTGCTCTCTATAGCCACTCTATAGCCATTAAGCTGACATCACTTTGTCCCCCTTGAGAAATGACCAAAAACACCTTAAATGTGGCTGCTGGTATAAGTAGGCCACTTATATCTCAGCTGAAAAAAGGTTAGATTCTAGCTTATTTTTAGCTTCCAAAACACATTCACACATCAAGAAAATCAAATCTTGTAGCTTTTCACTCAGCACCCAAAAATATCCCCAAAACACTCACTCTCAACCACTACACATTCTAACAATCACCCTCGCCCATACTAGAACCAAAACCTCATTATTTCTCTCTTTTTATCTTGCTTATTAACAACAAGGAAAAAAGGGAATTCAAGCTATCTCTACTGCTCCAACTATTTGGCCAAAAATTGAAGTTTTGTTGGTATAACTTCCTACTTTATCACTTTCATTTTTTGTTTTTCAGCATTTTCATCATTTTAGTGAGCACTCCTTGTCTCCATTACCCTCTTAGGATTCTCATGCATTACTGTGGCTTTTGGATGTGGTAGTTTAGGATTTGAATGGCTTAATGCCCCTTTGATGTGCAAAATGCCTCATTCCATCCTCACTATTTTGATAGCTCTTGCTTATGCATTTTATGCCATATCTATGCATCTTGTTATGATTAATCCATTTATGAATCCTTAGCCTAACATATTTCAAGCACATTTACACATTAGCTTGCATGAATCATTGTCATTTTCGGCATCCATAACATTTTCTTCTCCAAATGCATCACACTTTCTTTGTCTAGACAATTGGTAAAGTTAGCATCCCTATTTATGTTTTGTGCTATCCCCTTGTATGTTCATTGTCTTCTTCTTGTCTAAATACATGTTTGATTGCTATCAAAAACTGATTTTCAAAACCTCCCATGCTAAGCATGTTAGCCTTAGCCAATTATGGTTAGCATGGACTTAGCATTTTCCTTAAAGTTAGTAAAAAATTTTGGGAAAATTAAGTTTTCTAGATCTGGAATCTGGGTTAAACAAGCTTAAATCTTCTAATTTTGCAACGAAAATGGTCTTACAATTATTCCCGAAATGTTCGTGCCTTGTTTTTGAGTCGAAACCTTGAGTGATATGATCAACGGGCTGTTTCATCATCCTAAAATACTCTGGGGATATGCCAATGAGTTTGCGACTCTCATGCCATTCTTTCCCTTCAGTCATGGATGTTCGAATGTCAATGACTCAAGTTTGGACCCATAAACATAAAGAAAATAAGAAAGATGTGTATTAAATTATTATAGTTTGATATATTTTCTTTTTTTATATATTTTATTTATTGTTTTCTTTCTCATATTTCCCTCAGATGAATATAAAACAAAAAAACAACTCCAGAGTATATTTTTTAATGTCATTTCACAGGTCGAGAATCCACTTCGAATATTTTTCTATTTACTTTTCTATATCATATCCTCTGCTTTACTTTGTACCCTACTGGAAGTAGCACTGTTACGAATTAGAAAATCACTGAAAAATCCCAAACAATTTTTCATGAATTTTATAATATTTTTCTCTAAAAGTGTGTCAAAATATCTTTAAAATGAGGACAAGTTCAGCCTCGGATCTGTCCGGATGAAATAGTTATTATTTTTTAAACCTAAACTGTCCAAAACCCCTAGAATCAGCAACATGTATTTTGGTTGGGTCCTTTAGGCACACTAAATGATTTTTCCAAATCTATTTAACATTTTTCCTAAAATGTTCATGAAATTCCTTTTCTGGAAAGGTATTATTTGCAATTTTTTTGATACCAAATGAGTCCAAAATGATTTTTCAAATTTTGACACACCTTGTCCCTCGTATGCTCTACCAGTAGTGAAATTAATTTGAACTTGAAAATTTATTCCCTTGGAAAGTGACTTTTTGGGTTAGTGAGAATATTTTTAGATTGATCATCGTCGAGTTACCTTTCTAACGGTATGTTGTCCACCCTCTAAAGCCTTCAAACCAATCCAAAATAAATTTGTAAAGTGGGATCGCGTGATGTTGTCCCTTATTCTTGGTCATAGTCAAAATTAAGTTGTTCCCCTGAATTTCGTCTTGAGACATTCATATGTCCCCATATCACCCCGATTAGACTCAAGAACATGCTTCGATCTCTCACAAGCTCATATCAAGGCACAAATATATTTTTTTTACATCTTTACCATCCTTATTCACAATAATTTCTTTTGGAAAAAATCATCAAAATGCTCACACATTTCCTAGATCACAAAGTTTTGTCAACTTAAGTTTTCTAACTCAACTTCATTAAAGAGTGTCAGATAATGTCATTTTCAAGGATGCTCTAACCCTAACCTTCAGAGGGCATACTCCAACCCCACTTTTCAAGATTGTCAAGATTTAAAAGTCCTCTTTTGTCAAAATCATTCGTCATCCACGAGGATACTCTAACCCAATCTTTTCGAGGGGATACTCCAACCCTATCTTTAAATTACAATTAAAATTTTCTCCTTCCCAACTTCAATGAATATGTCAAACAAACCTTGTTTAATCAAGAAACTCAGATGCATCTAAAAAATTGTCGATTCGGTTATTCCTAGATAATCGATACCAATTGCGAGATAAATTCCAATAGTCCATCTCTTTTCTTTATCATTGCATTGAATGATCCATGTTACATTACTTCATTCATTGCCTTACTAACATGATTTCTTTGTGATGATTATTTGCAGTCATGTTTCGAATCATTTCAAATGAAACTAAAGGTAATATTCCATGTGGGTATCTCTCCAGTGCCTAAAGTGGAATACTCTATTTTTCAAAGTAAAATCCAGAGGTCATTTTTATTGAAAATCTCTATATTCCCCATCTTTCTAGGGCATATATGAGATTAAATCTTTTTCCTCAAAACCTATATTTGTATTTCTATAAGATTCATGCATTAAAAATGGGATATATCAAAGTAGTGAAGAGGTAAGATCGAAAGAATTAAAACCAAGATAAGATATAGCTAGTAAGGCATGAAGTTTGAGTGTTGTGAAGAGGTTCGTACCTCATCATGCGTAACCAAGTCCTAAACCCAAATAACGAATCTTTGTACTACGTAGACCACGGGATCGATGTTTTGAGTTTTGTAACTCAAAACATAGGTTTCAATAGGCATCGATCATGTTTAGCCCGAAATGATTGGTGGTGACTCCAAGCATTGGTGATTTCACGATGGTCATCCGAGACCAATAAGATGAGCGATTCATCTTATGGTCCCCCTTACTGTGTCATAAGTCAAGCATCTGTACTTTCTTATTCTCATTACGTCACAAAAGAAAAGTCTCTGTTAAGAAGACATCCCCAAGTCAAAAAACATTTTAAGTTGTATGCACCCATAGATCTACGAGGATCCATCCCTGGGGTACGTTATGACAGCTTGGCAACTCTACTGGGGATAGTATAGAGAGTTAGGCTAATAACTAGCTATGTCTTGCTAGGTTCTCGGTTCCTTCGATCTTCGGTCATTATTTAACTATAACCTTTTTTTGTTTTGTCAACTAATCTTTCATTTGTCATGATTGTCAAGATTGTCTTATTTTTGAATAATCATCACTTTAATAAAAGTGGTAATACGGAAGTAAGCAAAAAGGTTTGATCATTTCCCCATCACACACCACTCACTTGCATATGCATTACAATCCTACCAAACTCCATGGCGTGGTTATAACCCAATCAGTAAGAGGAAGTGAGCTACTTACCTTTGTGAGTAACCCTCTGCATAGGCATGGCAATGACTTCCCAGGTGTAAATTACCTATGTCTTTCATGTGTAACCCTTCGCATTTGCATGGGGAAATACATACGCCAATTAGAACCCTTTCTGTCAAACTCACAATGGGCCTAGGATCAGAGTTCATCGACTGTCCTTACCGGATGGAGGAGAGATTCAGATACCTATTTAGGCATTAATCTAAACCTCATATAGTGAGCCCTATGAGCTAATCATGTTAAACC
>JBBYHK010493934.1:0-15513 GCA_038382065.1 Adansonia grandidieri | reverse complement strand
TTGGACCTCCAATTCCTTGCAAAGGATCATAAGAATGGTTGGAAATAGGTGTTTGTGCAAGTTGATCTCCATCAATATATACATATATATATATTATACGCATAATATATTATAGATTATATATGAGTTATATATATTAAAAATACTCTATATAAAATTTCAAATTATTTTTTAAAAAATTAAAATAATATGTATTATATATTATATATTATATATAAATTATATATGATTTCTATTATATAATACATATAAAATATAATATATAATATTATAATTATAATATAATAATATATTATAACTAATAAAAATTTAAAATATTTATATTAAATTTCAAATTATATCATATATAATATATAAAAATAAAAAATATATAATATATATAATATATAAATTGTATCAATTAAGTAAATAATAATTATGCACATTACCAATACCTATAAGATGACAATCACGTGTAATATACAGATGACCATAACTAAATATACAGGTGATAAAATTAATTGTACCTTAAACCATATGACACTGAATGATATCAGATAAGTAAATAATAATTGTGCACATTACTAAGATTGATGAGATGACAATCACATGTAATGTACATACGATCATAACTGAATGTACAGATGACTATAACTGAATGTACAGATGACTATAACTGAATGTACAAATGTCCAAAACTGATTATACCTTAAACGATATGACCTTAAACCATATCAAATAAGTAAGTACTAATTGTGCACATTGGCAACACTAAATGAGATAATAATTAGGTGTAATATACATATGATTATAACTAAATGTACAAATTGCCAAAACTGAATGTGCAAGTGACCATAATTAAATATACAAATGTTTATACCAGAATGTATAGATGACTAAGATTAATATATTTAATTCCAATATACATAAAATATTTAATTTCAATATTTATATATAAAGTAATAATATAGCTAATCATATTAAATGTACAAATGACCATAAATGAATGTACAGCTAACCATACTCAATTTACGGATGGCACAAATTGAATGTAAGATTGCACAAATGACCATAAGTGAATGCACACTAACAAAATGTTCAAAATGTAAGAATGTATGACTAACAAAAACCGAATGTATGGTAAACATATGGCCATTAACCATATAAAAATGCTAGTTAGCAGTTAACAGCATTAGTTGGACATCAAATGCGACAATCATGTAAGGTATACATATGCTAATAAGTTAATGTACATTTGACCATAAGTCATATTTGGAGGATTGACCCTAACGAAATACATTTTCGAATTAGATGTGTGTAAGAATGATGTATAAGTCTACTGTATATACACTTAAGTAAGTGTACAGGTGACCATAAATGAATGCACATATCACTGTAATTAAATGTACAGATGAATATAACTAAATGTATAGATATTGGAGAATGAATGTACATCTAACAAGAATCAAATGTCGTATAGCAATTAACCGTAGTAGTTGGACATCAGGTATGACAATCACATAATATGTGCATATGATAATAAGTTAATGTACATTGAACCATAAATTTACATTTAGTGATATGAGCATAATGAAATGCAGTTACGCATTAGATGCATGTAGGAACGATGTACAACTCACCTATATATACTGTAAGTAAATGTAAAAGTGACCATAAATGAATTATAGCTTTCCATAACTAAATGTACAAATAAGCATAACAAAATGTATAAATGACTGCAACTAACTGTACAGATAACCTTTAACCATATGAAAATGTACCCTATACCGTATGACCTTTAATCATACATATGACATTTTCATATAGTTTAGGGTTACATTCAAGCTTTTTTATCTGTACATTCACTTCTGGTTATCCGTACATTTACATATAGTCATCTTTATATTTAGTTATATTCATTTATACATTGTATTATGATGATTTGTACATTTATATACGGTCACCTATACCTTTACCTATGAATATAAATATTTTAGTTTTAACATTTCCTATGTACATCTTCAACTTCAGTACATTCCATTATGCTCAGAGGAATTTGATGTACATTAACTTATTATCATATGTACACCTTATGTCATTGTGATATCATTGGTCCAACTAAGGTCCACAATTCTTTTGACATTTTCATACTCTTAAAGGTCATATACTATAGGGTACATTCAGGTTTTGTTATTTGTACATTCATTTCTACTCATTTGTACATATATTTTTAGTTATCTGTATATTTAGTTATGCTCATCTATATATTTATTTATGGTTGTACATACATTCATTTCTAATCACTTGTACATTTAGTTAAGGGTATATGCAGTTGAGATGTAATGTTTCTTACATGCATCTACTGTGTAAGTGCATTCCATTATGCTTATATCGCTAGATTTGAGTTTATGGTCAAATGTACATAAACTTATTATCATATGTTTATTTTATGTGATTGTCATAGCTGATGTCCAACTAATGCGGTCAATTGCTATTTGACATTTTTATACGATTATTGGCCATGCAATTTAGCATACATTTGGTTTAGGTAACTATACATTCATTGATGGTCATTTGTACATTTAGCTGTAATCATCTGTATGTTTAGTCATACTCATCTATACATTCAATTATGGTGAGTTGTACATTCAACTATAGTCACTTGTACATTAACTTATAATATATACAGTTAAGTTGTACATTGTTCATGCACACATCTAATGCGAAAATGCATTCCCTCATTTCGCCAAATGTGACTTATGGTCGAATGTGCATTAACTTATTATCATATGTATATCTTCTGTGATTATCATATTTGATGTCCAACTCATGTGGTTAATTGCTATTTGACATTTTCATACGGTTAATGGCCATATAGTTTACCATACACTTGGTTCTTGTTAGCCATACATTCTTACATTTTAAACATTCTATTAACTGTAAATTCATTTATGGTCCTCTATACTTTCTTATATTCAGTTTGTGACATCTGTGCATTCAGTGTGGTTAGTTGTACTATTATTTTTTTTATATATATTGGAATTAAATATTTTTTATATATTGGAATTAAATATATCAGTCTTGGTCATCTATACATTCAATTATGGGCATTTGTACATTTAGTTATGGTCACTTGTATATTCATTTATCATCATCTGTAATTAGTTATAATCATATATACATTACAACTAACTATCATCTCATTAGTGTTGGTAATGTGCACAATTAGTATTTACTTATCTAATATAGTTTAGGGTCTTATAGTTTTGGGTAGAATTAGTTTTAGTCATTTGTACATTCAGTTAAGATCATATGTACGTTACATGTGATTGTCACCTTATTAGTATTGGTAATGTACACAATCAATATTTACTTATCTAATACGATTTAGGGTCATATGATTTAAGAAACAATCAATTTTTGTCATATGTACATTCAGTTATGGTCATCTATACGTTACACACAATTGTCATCTTATAAGTGTTAGTAATGTGTACAATTAGTATTCACTTATTTGATATGGTTTACATATTACATATAATTTATATATTGTTTTATTAGATATATTATTTATAACATATATTATTTTAATTTTTAAAAATAATTTAAAATTTAATATAAAATATTTTTTAATTTATATTATTTTTTAATATATATAACATATTATATATAATATAATATTTATTATATATTTGTGAAGAGGGAGTCAGTTCCTTTACAAGGGAACCAACTCTCCATAATAATAGATATTATATATTATATATAAAATATATTATAATTTGAGACTTAATATAAAATATTTTTTATTATTTTGTAAATAGTAATTTATGGTTTAATATAAATATTTTTTAATTTTTATTATATATAATACACTATATATTATATATTATTTTATATGTATTATATAATACATATTATATATAATATACATAATATATTATTTTTAATTTTTTAAAAAATAATTTGGGATTTAAGATTAAATATTTTTTAATTTTTTATTATTTTTAACTAGTTTTTTGAAATTTAATATAAAATATTTTTATTATTTTTATATAGTAATTTGAGATTTAATATAAATATTTTTTAGTATTTTTAAATAGTTTTTGAGATTTAACATAATTTTTTTATTTTTTTATAAATTTAAGATTAAATGTAAAATATTTTTAATCTTTTATTATTTTTAAATAGCATTTTTAATATATATAATTTATATATAATATATAAATATATATATATATTGGTTAGGGGACTCAATTCCTTTTGTAAGGGAACCAACTCCCCCCAACTAAGTAAAGAAAAGAACACCGGGAAAAAGTTGGATGAAATAGGGGATAAAAAAGTAATTACAATCTTTTTATTAATAATTTTGTTATTTTTTAATTAGTTTTTTATTTTACTTTTTTTTTAATAATTATCAATCCATTTTTCTTTTTTGGAATTCTCTTAAAATAATATTAACAACAAAAAAATTAATAATTCTCAAATGATATTTTGTTTTTAATTTTGTTTAAATTGAATAAATTTATAACAGACTTAACATGATTTCTGTAACATATATGTAACTTTTAGATTAAAATATTAACTTTTTAAATAAAAAAGTCAAATACATCACTAAAAGTTATTAAGATGAGATATCTTTTTATAGTAGTTAAAATTAATTAATTTTGCATACTCTTATAATTTTATATAACATTAATATATATTAATATATTGTTTAGATTTGGCAATACAATCACACTTATCATACATGTACAATTTCAAATCAATCTGATAGTTTTAGCAAGCAAGATATTGTTTTTTTTATAGGACAATTTTACGAAATGAATGAAAAACATGGTGTCCAAAGTCAGCAAAACATCCTTCGTTGACACATGCTTGTTAAAATGAACATCTAATCTTTACAAATAAATAATGATGATTTTTCAGAAAAATGAATCAAGAAGGCAGACTTAAATTATGAGCTTTTACATGTAGTCTATTACAATGATCATGGACTTTACTACTCTAGTTTCCGTAAGGCATTAGGAAACTAGTTGGACAAATTTCTAGATAGATCATACATAACCTTTGAAAGCCTTGATGGTGATCTCCTTAGTCCTCCTTCCTTCTTGGCGACTTTTCTTCTTACATTTTTTATGTATATCATAAAGCATATATAACAATTATATATCCTTGAAAGAAGCTTTAGTTACATTCAAGAGTAATTAGGTGAAAAGAGCATTTACTTACTGAAAATGTAAAGAGAAAGCGAATTTCATAAACCTTATAAATAAAAATACAAACAACGATAATTTAATCATTCACAAACTATTCATACTAAAGTTGATAATCATCCCCATGCTTCAATATTGTTATTATAAGCACACAATTAAAATATGCATAGCCGATATCACTTGCTGATATTCTGTGTTATTTGCGTAAATCTTTTTATCTCACTTGAGATGCTTTATCAAATTATTTAGCAAGTTCATTTTTTTTAGGAATGTTATATTGAACATTACTTAACTTTTAGATTATTTCTCTTAAATAGGACATTATCTGACATTTCAAAACTATACCTTATTTTAGATAGACCAATAAGCATGCATTTTTTTCTATAAACCATTTAGGAAACTTAGTTTCCAAAAACAAGATTTTAAGATAGGAAAACAATGAAGTTATTTTGTCTAATGATTTTAGTAAAATAAGTTACCAAATTTTTATTCTTTTAAGACATGCTCATTTTAGGAAACTTTTCATTTTAAACCAAATCAAAGAATTCAAAAACCAACCTAAATTTTAGAAACTTCAATTCCATTGAGTAACAATTACTTAATACAAATAAAATTACATCTCTTAAATTTCAAGAATCGTACTTGCACTAGGAAATGATTTCCAAATGCAGTAGGGCTAACACAGTGCTTAAGGCGAATGCAAACTCCTTATCCATCGGATGGCTGCTGCCTCCCACTCATGGAGACTATTATGCACCATTTTTTGTGGGTGCTAGATGCCCAGACGTCAGCTGCTAGCCGCACCTCATGGCAGCCCCAAGGTCGGCAACTATTTCATGATATTTTGTTGATGAAAATGACAAAATTTCCATCCATTTTATTTTTTTATGTAAAAAAGTCAAAAATTTTAACAAAATTAAACTACAATAAAAAGATTTTCAATATTAAGTAAAAATTTGATCTTAGTTAGTCTCTTGATTTGTTAGTTTGATGATTGATTTTTTTCCTCCATTGTAAATTTGTACTTGTTTTTCTTCAATCTCGTAGAGTTTTTTATTTCCTTGTACAACATATATTCATGTATGTATGTATGCATAAACCATGATTTTGTATATATATTGGGTGGGTATCTTGTGTAGTATAAACCATATTTTTTTGAACCCAAAGTTTAGCCTAATTGATTTATATAACCAATTGACATCCAACGAGTCTGGAGTTTAACTCTCAATATCTATAGCCCTTTTCTTATCTCCAAACTGTCTTTTTTTTTTTTTTGTATAAAAAAATTAACCATATTTTCTCATTATAATAATATACATTTAAGGTTAAAGGTTAAAGTAATATTTATATAAAGATGAATATGATTAATGCTTGTTTTTCAAAATTCAAAGAAAATAATGTGTTGAATGCATAATTTATATACAGTTTAGTTTTCATGCTAATTTTTTGTAGCTTGCAATAAGTAGTAGGATATATGCAAGAAATTAATTGTAAGCTGCAGCTATTTTTAACCAAGCATTGGTGGGAAGATGATGAACCTCTTCATCTCTATATGGACCATCTGTCTTGCATTGTCCATTTCATCACATGGATATATGAACTTTCCCATCTTTCTTTCTTTCTTTCTTTTTTTCCCCCTCTTTCAAAAATTGATTTATTGTTCATCTAAAAACTTGCTATCCAAAATTTGACTTAAAGTTGGTTGCAGAATAAAGGGTGCAATCTTTGTTGGAAGAATCGTAAAATTTAGAGTTATTCCTTCCAATCACGGAAAAAATATCTCATTAGCTACTATCTGTGAATATGCAAAAACATCAAGAATATCACCAAAAAAACCTATCTATTAGCCTAATTGAATCTTACACGATAAATCCAACACATATTTTAGCTATTTTCACGTACACTATGTATATCAGCTTGAGGATGGGGCAAATAACTCAACTAGACAGATCCGATCCACATAAATTCAGGGGATAGATTTTTGAAATTAGAATTAATTTGATACAGCTCGAATCATTGTTTAACAAATAGTTTTTATTTGAATTTAATCATGAAAATATAAAAATATTAATATAAAATTATCTTTTAATATTTAATATTTTTGAAAAGTAATTCAAACTCTTCAAATATATTAGATCAAGTTGGTCAAAATCTTGAACAAATGAAATATTTTACGAACTGAATATGACTTAACCTAACCTAGGAAAATGTCTAATTAGGCCATGTATAAGCATGTCTAATTAGGTCATAGCCAACGCCTTACATTAAGCTACTTAAGTTCTTAACCTCTATAGTACTTAAAATTCCAGTTGAAATAATCATTCGCTACAAAAATAATACTAAATTCTAACAATCGAAAGGACATGCAACTTGCAAAGAGTCTTATATGTTACTATGACGCCAATACTTAAAAGAGATAAATACATATTTGATATATGAACTATAATGCTTACGTTAATTTGGTGTTTAAAAAATAAAAATTTAAAATAAAGAATTTAAACTTTACCTTCGTTACGTCAATTGCACTATTAACTGATGATGTCGGTCTCAAATTATTGTTGTGACAAAATTCACCCAAAAAATATATCATTTGTCATGTTATGTTTTTACTTAAAATGAAATTAAAAATTACAAAAATCTGTTTTTTGTTAAAATTTTTATAAAAAAATAAAAAAGATTTTAATAAAAAAAAGTATGTGTTTTAATTTTATTATTTTGAATAAAAAATTCGAAAAGAATTTAAGAAAAAGAAGAGGGAGGTTAGGAGAGGGAGGAAAGGTAATGAATAAGGGAGGAGAGAATTAACCAATCGATGCTGATCGATTCGATCTAATTGAAACATGTATTTTTCAATCAAATTAGGTTGATCTACTTGGTTTGAGGCAAATCGCGTTGATCTATCTTAGGGTTGCTCCCCCCTGCTCCTTTCCTTTTTCTTCTTTCCCCCCTCTCTCGTCGACACCCTTTGTCTCTTTTTTTTCCCCCCTTTGATTTCTTTAATTTTAAACTTTAAGAGTAAAAAATTTTAATTTGATATTTTATGACCCTTATCATAATTTTATTGATTGTTTTTAGATGATGTTAGCATATTATTAATGGAGTTATGGTATGGGTAAATTTGCTTAACATAATTAAATTTTAAATACTCAATTGGAAATTTTTATTCTCTAAATATCAGAACAATACAAACTTTATAGTTTGAGAACCTAATTAATATTTAACCTTAAACTAAAACTAGAAAAATCAAAGAATGCTATATGTATAAGACTTGTATTATTTTGATATTATTTTCAAATCTTCTTTCCTTTCAGTGAAATTCAAATAAGGTAAAAATATTGTTACGAATGAACCTAGTGATAATCGAACCAAGCCTGATTGATATAACGTTGGACATGGTCGACTTAGATCTTGTTTAGATTCAAATGGATCATTGAACAGGTCCAATCACATTACTGATCCATTTGGATGATAGAGTTACAGCACGGTGAGATCATCCTCATTGTGCCTTGGCTTCATTTTTTTTTTTATCAGAGCTTTTAGCTTCCGTCCAAAACTTCTAATCTTCAGTGGAGATTTTTTGCACATATGTCCTTCTATTTTTTTCTTCTTCGATTATATTTGTAGTTTTTGTCTTTATTCATTATTTATATTTAAAGTTTTTAAATTACTTCTTAATTATTTAATAAATCATTGTTTTGAACAAATTATTCATGTGAGTATTTACTTTTTGTTATTTATTTTTTAATTTAAGATGTGTAGAGTGTTATTATTTTTAAATAAACAATAATCATATAAATAAAATATAAAAATAATTTATTAATACATTTTTATATTACTATAGCGGTGAGATCAATATTAGTGGTAGAATATATTGTTTGGAAGTAAATGGAAAAGTGGTGGTAAGGTGAATGAATTATAATAATAAGAAAAAATGGCTACTCAAAACATTAGATTAAAATACATATATAATAAATAATTAAAAATTAAACTTATATTTGTGTTAATTAATAAAATATATATTAAAATTATATGTATATTAAATAATAATTAAACCTATATTGACATCAAAAAAATATAAACAAAAGAATCTAAACTTTAAAATTAGAAAAACGTAAAACAATATTTTTATATTCTTATATGTAATTACTTATTTTTCATTAATCATATTAATTATATAATAATAAATATGTTTATTAATTTGTTATATTATAATATAATTTATTAATATAATATTAAATAAAAAATTATATTATTTTTAAATAAAAATCATAGTAAAAATAAAACGAAATTAAGTTGTACGGACAAAAGTATCCCTCCACTAATAATTTGCCCTCCCATAAAAAGTGTCCAATCGCAAAAGCCTTAGCAAAATACAAATTTTAAGAGGAAGATCTCTGCTAGACAAGAATGGAGCTTCATCATGTACAGTGTTGACTTCTTTCTTCCTTTATAAATTAGGAGAGTGGACCCCTATTTTTTTTTTTTTCCTGTCAAGTCTATCTATGTCTTTGGGTTGGATGTGTTGTCTACTTTACGTTATCTTCCCGCTTTACATGAAGGCCATAGAATCTAGGTCCATTTGCATCTACTTTCAACATATAGATTCACAACTTGCAAGCATGTGCATGTGCACATATACGTATACCTGTATATATATATATTATATATATATCTTTTAATTTTTTTTTACAATCCTTAAATTGGCCAAAACTACAATAAGAACTTTTTTCAATGATGTTGACACTTAATTTTGTTCGAATTCTTTTTTTTACAGTTAAAAAAATCCAAGATAAAAATTAGGTAATTGTTCTAATGAAGGTAAACTTTCCTTAGGAGTATTGGATATTTTCAAAATCATTTTAGTCCTGTCTAAATGGCCACACGTGCATGTGACAGAAAAAAATATCATTTTGAGGACCGATCTCAGATAAAAGGATGAATATCAAGGTAAAAATTATTTTTTAAATTTATTCTTTTGAAATGTTGAAATTTATTTTTACAGATGATATTACGGTCAAATTTTCTATTTTCAGTAATTTTTTTAGACCTTTTCATGAAATTTTAGGAGTTAATTGTCGTATTTTTTTATCAATACTTATATATTATAGGCATAAAAAAATTGGTTTTAACTTTACTCTTTTGAAATTTTGAAATCTTTTTTTTAATAATATCACAATCAAATTTCCTATTTTTAAGAATTTTTTGAGATTTTTTTTGTAAAATTTGAAAAGTTGACTGTTATATATTTTTACTGATACATGTGTGGTATTCATGCCAAAACTCACTCCAAAAATCAGAAATATTAAAAAAAAAAAGCCATATTGGCATTTTATACCACAAGGCACCAAGTTGTTAAATTTATTTATCAAATTTGAATTTTTCACAATATTGCAAGTGTTATGCTCCTAAAATTTTTTTTGATAAAAATTATTCTGGATTTTAGATTTTTATCTTTGTTTTTATTATAAATTAATATTTTGATTAATGTGTTGAATTTAATTCATTTTTACATAATTTGAACATATTTTAGGAATTTTCTTGTTTTCAAAATACAGAGTTTTCTACTTCATAAATTTTTCGGTATGATTTTTCTGAGTTTTTAATTTTTAAAATTCTTAAAATATTATTATTAAATTCATATTAAATTAGTTTTTGAAATTTAAGTTTGTTTTATGAGCTTTGCATTTTTTCATATAACAATTTTCCTCCATAAAGGTTGCTTCTTGTAAAATTTTACGAGTTTAAAATTTTTAGTAGTCTTTTTCTTACATATAAAATTACATATTTTTAATTAGATCTTTCATTTGATTAAATTTTTTAATTTAATCGATTATATGAAACTTTATTTCAAATGCATAATTTTTATTTTTACAATCTAATTCTTTAGTTAATTTTTTTGACATAATTTTACATACTGTATAAATATCTTCCAATACTTTATAGGGCTTGATGATGTCATGCATGATACAATATGAAAAAAGATAAAAATTATTAATGAAAATCTTATTAAACTAACACAGGAAAAAGTTAATAAAGAAATAAATAAAGAAAAAAGAAAAAATGGAAGGGGGCATTTTTCATAAATGGCTAATGGCTTCCATAAGCCAAAGACACCAAAAAAATCCATTAAATTACCCAAGTTTTTTTTTTTTTTTTTTTCATATTTTTCAAGCTTTCAAGCTAAGTTTTTTTTTTTTTTTTAAAGCTTTAATTTTGTTGATTTCATGCTTAATTTCTCTTTGTAGTGAGTTTTATGATTGCTTGAGCTCATGGAGTTCATTCCATGTTGAAAGGCCAAGCATGAAAACAATAATCAAAGTCTATGGATTTCATTAATATATTTGATTTTTGTTGTATTTCTGTTAATTTTCATTATAATAATTTGTGTTTATTAGTAAAAATGATATTATCTTCATGAGTATACGTTTTGTAATATTTATTATGTCATGTGCATGTTGATTCACGTTCAAATACTAGTGATTTCATGTATTTTCAAGCTTGATAAAAAAGTTGTTTATGTGTTTATAATATTATTTATGAAATTTCGTGATAGAAAAAACTTTGTTTTGGTGACTTTTATGCCTTGACTGAACCTAATAGGGATTTTTATAATGTTTGTATGCTTAGTTTTTGATGATTTAGACTATTTTGGTGTATTTGAAATTTGTAGGGACTTAAAAACAATCTTACAAAAAAATTTAAAGCCTTAGAAGGGTGTTTTTCATGTTGGCCAAAGCACATGAGTGGTTTGTTGGTGATGATTTCATGTTTTTTTTTTAAGATTATTTTGTAATATTAGAAAGTCAAAAGACTAAATTATAAAATATTAAAAGTTTTTTTAGGCCATTGTTGCTTGGGGAAAGTATTATGTCCCTTTAGGGGGTGTTTAATGCCTTCCAAAACATGTTTTAGGCATTTTTAGATTTTAGGGGCATTTTTGTAATTTTAGAGAGTTCAAAGACTAATTTGCAAAACGTGAAAAAAATTGCTTTGAGGCTATAGGTATTTGGCTAAATTATTCTTATGATTTTTGGTGTGGTTTCTATGATTTTTCATGATGTGTTTGGTATTTATTTATGATTTTCCATTATGTAGGGGTTAAATTGAAAAAATGGAAAAGTTTTCATTTCATTAAGAGAAATCATTCATTAGGGGTATTTTTAACATTCCTTCGGTCCCCAGACATGTTGAAAAGCTTAAAACTTTTCATATTTTTTTGACTTTCTATTGGGGCATGTAATGCAATTTTAAAAGTTTAGGTGTTTAATTGTAATTTTTACATTTTAGGTCATTTTTTATATTTTAGTTTCCCATTTAGGATGAAATGGTCATTTTCAACCATTTTATAGTCCTTAGGATTACCGAGATGCTTTTAAGACAAAGGTACCACGGGCATTTTAGTAATTTTTCTTTAGAACCGAATCCAATGTAATCACTAGGATACTTTTTATGTCAAAAGTGTACATTTAGGATAGGTTCACATTTTGATAATCTTTTTCGTGTCCTTTAAAGTATCGAAATACTTTCATATCGAAGGTATACCCTAGAGGTATTTTAGTAATTATTCCTAGAACCAAGTTCTATGTGATCACTGGGATACTTATGTTGAAGATGTGCAATAGGAGTTGGTTCTTTTGTTTATGAAGTTATCGAGTCCTTTAGGATACCAAGATACCTCTATGTCAAAGTCCACCCCAAGGGTATTTTAGTAATTTATCTTAAAATTAAGTCCTTAATGCTCATTGGAATACTTATATGTCGAAATGCATGATAGGGATAGGTTCATTATTTTATGAAGTTATCAAGTTTATTAGGGTATCGAGATACTTATAGTCGAAAGTACACCTTAGAGGTTTTTCATTAATTTATTTTAGAACTGAGTTCTTTAAGGTCATCGAATATTTTTATGTCAAAGATGTATTTTAAGGGACATGTTGGTGTGATTGACCATATTTGGGTCCTTAGAGTCGAGTTTAGTCCATTTCGTCTAAATCGAGTCTCAAGGTAATTTTTATTATTAATAATATTAATGAATAAAATTGAAATTTTCACAAATCAAGGCAATCTCTTCGATGTTAAGATAGTACATTGAATTTCTCCCAGCATATGAGAGAGGTTCTACGAATTATTTTAATAATGAGATACCCTTTTAAAAAATAAAAATCAAAATTTTTCAAATTTCAAAATAATAAAACCTTTTGTATTCCTTTTGCTTTTCAGTGGGGCACAAAAGATATCTTGATTTTTAAAACTTTTTGTATTCCACTTGCTTTCCAACAAGGTATGAAAGAGAATGATAAAATCCTTTTTGTTCTTATGGTTCTTCGGAACGGTGCAAAAGATATTTTGATTTTCAAAAATGTTAAAAACTTGATTTTCTTATACGGAATAATAAATTTATTTTATGAAAAATTTGACATGTGAAAATTATAATTAAATATCGAATATTGAAATCAAATAAAAATCAAAATTTAAATTACCACATAATTAATAGGGTAATGATTGCCGGGCATTACAAGAAGGTCAATCCTTATTCGTATTGTAACCAACTCTCAGGCCTTTTTTACATGATTTTTGGTATAATTGCTGACTTTAGAGTTTGTTTTTATGGGTTTCATAACCCTCAAAATATGAATTCCTTTAGGTGACCAATCTCACCTAGCAAATAGATTAGTGGCAACTCTAGAAAAATAGTAATTTCCTAATGACTGTTTAGAGCTAAGTCTAATGAGCGATTAATCTCGATGACTCAGTCCCCAAATATGAAGAATAAAAAAAATGATAATGATTTAAGAATAATGATATGTAGAAATATATATATATATAGGAATGAGAGGTAAACCCGTCATTTTAAGTCAGGTTGGTTAAGATTCGTATCCAGGCCATGCTGTAAATGAAAACCATGAGAAGTAAATCATTTTTGACCATCGGATAAAAGAAATCCATTTTGAACCATTGATGTTTGTATTTTCATTAAAAGCCATTAACACCTATGATAGCAAGTAGATGAAAAAGAAATATAACCTCTATTGTATTTGATTATTTGTACTTTTCTCGATATAATAAAAAATGAAAAAAATATGGGCAAATTGATTGTTTTCATTTTTAAACTTATGTAAGAGGTCTAGAGAGAATAAGCAAAATTTTTTTCACATAAAAGGAAATAATCGGTAAATAAGGATTAAAAGAAGTGGACGAGAAAATAAAGAAGGTTTCAGTGAAGGAAAGCTTGGTATGTACGGAGGAAGTATTTGTAAAAGTAGAGATTTGCATTTGTATGAAGAGAGGAAAAACAAACAAGAAGAAAGGAGGAAAAAGAGCAATTTAAATTTGTTTCTTTCCTGAGATGTCGAAGTAAAAAGAAAAACTAAAATTGCCATTTTTTTGAAATGGTTTAGTTATGAATTTGAATTGATTAAATCTAGATGAAAGTTTATTTAAAATATTAATTTCTAAATGTCCTTCTCATTTTTATCTTTTAGGATAAGTTAGTACCCATAATACAATGCATGGAGTCTAATATTAAGAACATTAATGATAAATTAAAAGTACTTAGAAATGCATTTAATGATATGGTCAAGCATAAGATGGTTGATAGATTTTCTTTGCAAAATTCTAGTTAAATGAGTTGTTAGAGACATCCGCAAGAAAAAAAAAGTATTAGTAAAGGCTGACAATATAGGTAGAAAAAAGGGAAAGAATATAGCTTGAATGAATTATTTGACTATAGCAGATCTATAATGCCAGTGAAGTAAATTGGCAGAACTTCACATGAGAGAAAAAATGTAATAATAAGGTGGGGAGGAAATGAAAGCTCTGAAACTCATTTTGAAGATGAGTGTAAAAAAGCTATCACAAACATAAAGGAATGTAAAATGAATGAAGGAAAATTAAAAAATATTACAGTTCTATCAGATAGTGATGTCTTAACTAGCAAAAGGAGTGAATGCTCAGCTGTTATGCCATGCAAAATCAACTTAACTACTCTTTTGCAAAAAAGGAATGAACAACAAAGGAAGGTATGTTTTTTAAATTTATTTGGGGTTAGGTATAGCTTTAATTCCATATTTAGTTGTTATGGTTTAGGCTATATTTTTTTTATTGTAATGGTAGTTTAACCTATTATATGATTGGTTTATAGTCAAAAAAATAGATTTAAACACAAGTGAAACTTGAAAGAAAGCAACATTAGCTTACATTGGTACAAAGCAAGGCCAAGTTGGAAGATTCAATAATGGAATTCTTATATATAGACCTTAGAATTAGTCAAACGTAATTTTTTTTTCATTTGAAAGTATTAGCTTTAATGGAGAGATTGAAC
>JBBYHK010493913.1:0-15516 GCA_038382065.1 Adansonia grandidieri | reverse complement strand
TTAATAATTTATATTAATATAGATTTTAAAATATTCGTGTATTCATATCATTTTATGTTTTAATTTTTATTTCATATCATATACGTATCTAATATTTTTAGTTATATTTAGAAGCTTATTTTGTTCCCACCTTGTAGTTCAATTGGGTAGCAATGGCTTTGAATAGAAGATTTTGGGTCCGACTCTTTTACATTACTTTGGAATAAAGTATCATACTCTCGCCTGTTCATGAACAAGTGTATACATACATATATATATATATATTGTAATTTCAAAAGAAAGAAAGGTATGTGGTATGTTAGTTTTAGGTTTGGATTCAAGTTTTGAAGTTCAAAAATTTGCAATAATCCAACAAGTTTTAGTTGGGTCAAATTATGGGATCAATTTGTGCATTCATGTGAAAATTGAAATTCAGCTCATGCATAATAATTTGAACAAATATAGTAATATAACTTCTTGAGATATAAAATGTTAGTCCAAAATGTAATAGTGTTAAAAAATCACCATTGTATAATAATTTTTAATCATGTTGATTGATGATGTAGCTTTTTTTCGACAATCTAAATGTCGTGTCAATAATTTTCATTATTTATCTTTTTTTTTACTTTTTTTTATTTTCATACTTTTTAATATATTTTTTTTCACATTAGCAACCTTGATAACTTTTAGAGATATTCATGTCAACTTAGATTTATCAAGCCCAATCATCTCCTCTAAATAACAAGTTTGAGTTATGTATTTAAACTCAAAGGTTCGTCTAAAACTTAAAAAGACTTAAATAAAAATATCTTAGATTATGTAATTTTTAATATGTTATTTAATATTTAATATTTAGTATAATCATTAATTCTATATTTTATTTGTAAAGGCTTGGTCGAATTTGAAAATATGGATGAATCAAAACAAATAGTATAATCCATGTTTTGATGCTTATTTCGAAAATAAAAAATCAATCAAATGATGGAAATTTATTAATACTCACTAAAGTATTTATTTGTAATTAATTATGGTGGAAACGTGTTTATGGCAGAAATTCAGGTCAAGAAATCCAGTCCCACCTCAACATTGCTGAACATTCTCCCTTGAATCTCGAAAGACTTAATCAGTAAAATAATTTGTTTGTTAAGTTGATTCTGGTTTATTATTTAAAATTTATTAAAATATTATTTTTATATTATATTTATATATTTTTATAATTAAAAATAATTTTTTATATATTAAATAATAATTTAAATCGAATATATTTAAATAAAAAAATTTATATCAAATTCAATCCAAACCGAATACTTCCTTGGCATATAGAATTACAAGTGGGCAATAATTGAGTGAATTGATTAAATTAATTGAAATCGATTTTAATTGGTTCTCACGGTTCAATTTGATAAGTTTTGATAATATTTAGTTAGATCAATCAGTTTAAATAGTTTATTGGATTGGTTATAATTTTTTTATTTTTCAAATAGGATGGTATGCAAAAAATAAATATATTTTTATTTATATTAATCATATCGAGGGCAATTTTCCTCCTTAACCTTATAATCTTACCTAATTTCTCATACTGAATTTCATAAGCCCGTAACAAAATTCAAATCGACGTAATCAATTTAATTTCAATTATTTCAGTTTTTATATAGAATTTAGTTGGTTCGATCCATTTAAGTTCAATTAATTTATTTAATTTTAAAATTAAATTAATTAAATTGATGTAATCAAAAACAAAAATATTTTGAAATTAAAAAGGAAAAAAAAAAGGAAAGAAAATATTTTACGGCAATCACATGGGTAATGACTTCTTGAGCAAGAATTTGGACACTTGTAATTGAATACCAGAAACGGAAATTTCCGACGGGATTTTGTGTTCCTCTAATATATTTATGTAGAAACTTTCTCAAGAAACGGACATGATTTAGGAATATGTGTTCTACAAAACTTTTTTCTTTTAATTTTTGAAAACTAAATTAAATGAATAAATAAGATAGAAAAATGTTGAAAAAGAGAATAAATAAAGAAAATAATGGACTTTGATTTGAAATTACTTTTGTTATATACTTGACTCTTTTGATATCTATTTATCTATCTATCTATCTATCTATATTTGTAATTTAGTTTTTCTTATTAAAAAAAAACCGAAGGGCGAAAGATGTACTTTCAAAAATCATAAAATATCAGAAGAAATTTTAGAAAATGAAATGTGAAGATAAAATAAAATAAAATAAGGTTTTTTTTCTCTAATTTTACAGAGTTAAGGAAGACTACTATTCTCTTTTGACATTATCTTATCAAATCTAAATTTTTAGAAAAGAGTTAATTAATTCGATTGATATTACGCAACTAATATTATTTATTTATTTATTTATTTGCAATTTATTATTTTTGAAATTAAATTTTAAACCAGACACAATCATAAATCTACATAATTTTTAAGCTAAATGTCCAACAATTATAATTGACAGCATCCATGTTTTCATTGTGTTCTCCATGGATTATTACAACTGTCCAAACTTAGATTGTAAAAATAGTAATTTTGATGGACACTAAATGATTAACAGAGTATTGAACTGTTAATTTTATTAATTAAAATTCGATCCCTCTTGAATTTAAATTTCCAACAAAAAATTCAAAATAGATAAATTGTTTAATTCCATAGGAAATGATGGATCGTACCATAGTGAAGGATGAATCAATAAAATATTATGCGTGAAGCTTTGCTTGATAGAATGAAAAGAAAATTGAAAAGATAAAAAATTACATGAGGAGAAAATTGGGAAGATAAGAAATATATATATTTTTACTTATTTTAGTGTGTACGGTAAGAAAGAAGGAAAAGTAAAAAAAAATAATTTAATTTTTTTTTCACTCGTTGCTTGTTATGATTAAAAAAAAGAGAAAAAAGAAAATAAAAGCTATTATTTTACCATTGCATCCCATGGAAGTTAATATGTAAAAATGAAATTTTAAAAATTATAATTAATTTTGTAAATATTCACAATTGACTCATAACACTCTCATTTTTTATCTTTTTTTTTTAATTTGAAATGATTTATTTTTATTAATAAGTTAAGAAAATAATAATTTTTCTATTTTATTTCTTTTTATTTTTCTTTGCTTCCAAGTACATCCAAAATTAGTTTTTTTTCACTTTTCTACCCTCCCCTATTTATCCTTTCTCCTTTCCATCTTAGTAAGCATAGCCTTAAACATGAAGCAGCTAGTTTATCCATTGAGTTGATTCATTGTTTAGTTTTTTAGTACTCTAAACTATAGGTATTTTAATGGCAAAAAAAAAAAAATCAATATTTACGAGTTAAATTAGATCACAGCTTAAAAGTTTTTAAGCTTTGTCCAGGCCTAAATTTGATTGAGCTTGGTCTATAGACCCTAATCATTTTTAAAAATATTAAAAAATTATTTTTATATTAATAAATATTTATATTTTGCTATTGATTTTAAATAAAAATTATAATTTTATTAAATAAATAGTGATTTTAGCCAAGTCCAATAGGTTGAGCTCTACTCTAAGCATTACTAATTTGTTTTTGGATTTATCTTTTACATATTGACAATAAAAGTTTTTAACTTAAAAAATAAACTGTTATTGTTATATTTTCTTATTTAGTCTTTTTCATTTTTTTTACTATACCTAAGGGTGTGAGTCACCTTTTTAATCTTATTTGTAGAGTCTAAAAGCTTAAATAGTAATCTAATGTATTAGATATTTGTTTTTATTTTTTGATTCATTTATAATAAAGTTTTTTTTTTAATTTTACAAGTAAAATTAAAAAATACCACATTCCCTTTATTTATTTTTTTAATTCTACTTATAGAGCCTCAAATAGACTTGTTCAAGGGTCAAGCTTATCCAAAGGTTAGGTAGGCCCCCTGGTCTGACAAGCCAAGCTCAAATTAGGCAAAGCTTAGCTATATATTTTTTATTTGGGCCAACCTAGCGTAACTTAATTCTTATTTAATTAATAAAAAAATTTACTTAAATCTAATTATAAGAATATATATTAATATAAAAATTATTTTAAATAATTTTAATATTTTTTTAAAATTGATTCAATCTTATGGATTGGGCCAAATTCTGGCAGAGGTTTCCATGGGTAGGGTCATGGTTTAAAATTTTTTCATATTTCTTGTCTAGACTAGAATTGAGCTTGATCTGAAAGCCTAAATTATTATTTATAAATTAATAAAAATTATTTTATATTAATATTTATATAATTTTATAGTTAAATTTAAATAGAATTATTTGTTTATTATTAAATAGTAATTAAGGTTGGATCGGTTCAACTTGACCTAAAGTAGGAAAAATGGCCTAGGCAAGCTAGACTTACCAAGTCGGGTGGGTAACTGGCCCATAGACAAGTCTAGAAAGAATTTAAAAAAATTTTGGTTCGCGATCCAGTTTGACTCAACCCTGAACACTTTTAATTTCAAAACTCCGCTAAAATATATAGGATAATTTCTTTTATTTTTTAGAGTTTTTTATATATTGATAATAAAAACCTTTTAACTTTATGAACATGTTAAGAGATTGTCACATGTTCTATTTCTTTTTTAATTAATTTTTGCATTCTTCACTTGTAATATTGCTTTGCTCGTAAAATTAAAATTTTTTACTAAAAGTGGATTAAATAAGTTATCTTTTTTTATTCTATTTCATCTCAACTCTAACTAGGGTGTAAATGAGTTCAACTATTGATGCACTATTCAAGCTTGACTTGTTAAATACTTAATGAAATTAGTTTAACTAAACCAAAAAAGCTCAAGTTTGAATTTGTGCTCAATTATATAAATGAGTCAAGCTCAAGTTTTATAAATTTAACATTAAAAGCTCGTGAATAGCTCGTGCGTGTATATATCTATATATTTATATTTCTTATTTACTAATTTGATTATAGATAATAATAACTTATTACAATTACTTGGTATATTGTAATTCTATATATACAATTATAGTTTTATTTATTATTATCTTCCACTTACCTAATTTCAATTTTCAAAGAATTAACTACTCTAATCTTGTAAAAATAAAGATGTCTACTAATTATTAAATTAATAAATTTAAAAAATACTTCAAAAATTTAATAAAAATAAAAAATAATAAAACTAAAAACGAGTCAAACTTTATATTTTCAAACAAATTAAACTTAAATTCTAAATTTAACTCTTAAAAAAAATGAGCTAAGCTTTTATAATTTTTTTTTTTTCATGGAAGCAAGCTTGAGTTTAGCTTAACCCATTTGCACATCCTAACGCTAACCAAACTACGGCACAAACATTCCCTAAAAAATATACATAATTAATAGTATCTAATTTCGTACCCCGTTTAGTTGAACCTTGTTTGCGGTCAAAGTCCCTTACTTTTCTAAGGGCGTGATTGGCGCACACGTAATTTTAATACCACCAAACCAAAATTTCAATTAAAATTTTTTTTGGGTATTAAAATAAATTAAAATTAAAACTCTATTTAATACCGCAAATTTTGCCGGAGACCGTGACATTCTGCTCCCCCGTACGTCGGTAATATCTGACGTGGCATCAGGACAGTGAAGATAGTTGATATTAAACTTGTTTAACGGCAGATAAATGGCACGTGAGAACCGACGGTGTGCAAGTGAGAGAGGGGGTGGGAGACAGTTAATAGTTGGTTAAAGTAAGACCCCATTTCGCATTTTGTTTTTACAACTTTTGATGTTAAAAATTCTATTTTGTCCCGTATTTTTATAGTAAAAATAATGATTCGTCAACTTAAATTGAAAAATAAAAAATAAAATATTTAATATTTTAAAATTAATTTTTAAATAAAATAATTTTATTATTTAAATATATTTTTTGAAATTTTAATCTCGGAACTATTTTACTGTAATTATAAATACTTATAATTTTTTTAATCCAAATTTTTTACAACAGCTAAACTTGTTCTAAATCTAATCAAGAAACGGTGACGTTTAGAAGTTTGGGTAACTAGAGGCGTCGCTTTAGTTTTTTTTTTTTTTTTATGTGGGGGAGCGGTGGTGGTGGGGGTCTGTCGTTGTGGCTCTATAAAAGCCGTTTCCTTGGAGATAGTACTCTGACTCTCCCTGCTTCCTCTTCTTCTTTGCTATTTGTTTTCTCTCTGATTTTCCGTTTTTATTTCCTTTACTTTTTTTTTTGGATAGAGAGAGAAACGAGGGAGACAAGCTTTTTAAGTACCGAAGTAGCAGAGAAAGTGTCAATGGAGGTTCCCAAGAATTGGCCTTTCGCTTCATTAGCTCTTCTGTTTTTGTTTCTCACTGGAGCCATGGCCACTCTATGGACCGACAACTCTTCCAGGTCTCTCTCTCTTGCTCGCTCGCTCGCTCCTTTCAACTTCAGTTTTCAAGCTTTCTCCCCCTCCATTTTCTCTATCTTAGTTTATTTTTGAATTATAATGCAAATTAGGTAGAATTCCAATGGTGATATCTTGAAAATAATCTCGGAATGCTAAGCTACATTTTTCCTTGTTTATTGCGTTAAATTCTCAAAAATGAATTGCGAGTTCTATTTTTTTTTTTTTTACGATTCCATTAATATCCCTCTTAAGAACCTTCACTTAACACTTAGAGGATAAGATTTCACTATCCTTCAGCAATGAAAATATCTATCATAAAAATCTTTCTTTTTTTTATTAATTACTTTATATTTAATTTATTTATTTCCTCATTAAATTTATTTTTACAGCAATGTGGAGACAAAGGGACTTCAAAGGTCGAAGAACTCAACAATGGCGGCTAGGTAATGCAGAGCTCCCTCGCTAGCATTTTTCCTTTCCCGGGTGCCCTTACCTTTGGTTAAGAACTGATCTCAGCCGTTAGTTTTGTCTCCTTTCATTAACGTTTAAACCGTTGGATCATGGGAACGGTTACCATTTTTTCCGTTCTTACCAGAAAATAACGATCCTAGCTGTTGAGATCCAGATCCTTAGATCTCAACCGTTTATTCCGTTATTAAGTTCTTTCTCTCGTTTGTTCCTATAAAAAGGAAAAAAAAAAAATCGTTTACCGTGGATTGTGAAGGGGTATTTTAGTCATTATAATATTTCCCGGAGGCTGATCGCCTCGCGGTTTCTCTCTCTTCCCCTTCATACCGTTTTTTTAACGGTCATGGTGGACAGTCACCTTTGAGCAGTGTACTTGCTCGCAGTATACGTAAGGGCACTTTTATCTTAGTTGTAAAATGTGCTTTTATTAGTATATATTTATATTATTTTTATATTATTTATAAAAATTTTAATATCTCATATTATATAAATTTAAAATATATATTTAAAATATTTTTATATAATATTTTAATTATTTTTTATCATGTTCAATGATGGAAATTATATCTATATTAACCAGCCACTTAGTTTGTTTACCATTCAAAACGCCCAAATGTAATTCTTTTGTACATTGAGAAAAAAAATTAATTTAAGATAAAAATTTAAAAATATTAAAATTAAAACTTTAAATTATTTAAATATTATTTAAAAGTAATTTAGATGCCTTGAGTGGTCAACAAATGAATGGCAGGGTATTTTAAGAAAAGAAAATAAAGGAACGTTTGTCTTTATTGCAAAATGTACTGTACGCGTGAAAAGATATTCATTAGTCATTATGCCAAAGTCATATTTATGATGAAGAAAACCACTGATACTTAAATTTGTTTACCATTTAATTCTCCCATAATTGAATGAGTTTCGTTGGGCTTTCAGGTCAGAAGAGGTTGAGCCGTGGAATGAGCATGCGGTGACTGACCCAGACGCGGTAGCGGCGGAGGTTGAGACCATCATTAACACGTGAGTCTCTCTTTTTCAGTCTTTTCTTACCTTGGATTGCTTTATTAACATAAACATCTATAAATGAAAGTTTTTTCTTTACTAGTACCAAACTGATATTTGTTCAATGTGCTAGAGGAGGGTTTTCGGTTTTAGATTTTTTGAGGGTAAGACAACCCAAATACATATATATATATATATACACACACATAATAATTCATGTGTTCATATTATATATTTTATCATATTATAATTTTATTTAATATATTTTATATTTATATAAATTTTAATATATTAAAATTTGTAATATATAGATTTCAATACATAGATACGTGTAATATTTTTTTAATTACTTTATTTATATCATAATTATATTTAATATTATTAGATCTATTTACTTACTTTTAAAAAAAATTATAACTTAAAAATATGATCCGAATTTTAAATTAATTTAGAAGAACCCACAATTTTTTGTAAAGTTCTGATATAGTAACTTTTCATATAAAAAAAATCCCAAACCCAGTTGGCCTTTGTTGTTGTTTTATTAGTGATAAAAAGCGAATCCGAGGGAATCAAAATCTTCAAGTTCTAAAATCTTTGTTACATTCTTGATCATGACTTTATAATGCTGTCTTTTACTCTCGAACTCCAACACCACTCTGATCAGATCCGTGTCTCACGACTCTCTCTTATTGTCTTATTTATTTATTTATTACTATCATCATTTTACAGATACGGAGGGTGCAAGAATTTTCTTATACGCTTATTCAAAGAAAATTGTCCAAATCAACTACTTTTTTTGGTTTAGTTTTTAACCTCTTACTACAACTGAAGTTTCATTACATCATATGACTGTAGATGCACGTTTGATTGTCTATTCATGTGAATTACAACGCAACATTTCTCCCACAAATCATGACGTAATTGACAACCCACTTTTTTTATTACTTTTTTTATTCAATTGTTATATTTTTAAATATTTTTATTTTAAATATAAAGCGCAAATGCTTGTAAAAATGTAATAGGATGGAAAAACAAAAATTGGATAACGGAAACTTTTTTTTTTTTTCTGTCTATGCGTCCGAGTAATTAAAATTGCAGATTTTTTGTGCGTTCCTCCCCTTTTTTAGTTATTTGTTCTTTTCCTTTTTTTTTTTTAAAGGATGCAATAGCCTTTGCCTTTTTGCAGCAAAAGGACAAGCCAAAGGACAATCTAGCTGTTATAACTCAAATGACAGTATTTTCCTCATGATTTGACAACAATTCTACTGTACCCTTTGTCCGTTACTCTGTTTGTGCAGTATCCTTCCTATTTGGATCTGACTATGGTCCTCACCTCAGTGGGGTTAGTTTACCTCCACCGACAATAATTTCCTATAACCTTTCAATACTAAAAATAAGCAATGCCCATAATTTTGTTTTAGACCATGACAGATTATGATTTTAATGCATGTTCATGTTAATAGTATCATTAAGATTAATGCCTAGCAGTTGTAACCTAATGCTATTATTATTATTTTGATTTTGAATTTTTACGTTATTAATATTCATAGTTAATATTTATTATAATTAATTGTCAATAATATTCATTAAATTTGTAACTGCAATAAATTGGATGAGACTGAAAATGAATTCATGCAATTTAAATTAGCGATGCCTAATGTATGAATGTAAATTTGTTGTTTGGTGGCAGGAATATTGGCAATGTGACTGAAAGGAGGAAGTTGGGGTTTTTCTCATGTGGAACTGGTAACCCAATTGATGATTGCTGGCGTTGTGACCCTAACTGGCAAAAGCACCGGAAGAGACTAGCTGACTGTGGCATTGGTTTTGGAAGGAATGCAATTGGTGGGCGTGATGGACGCTTCTATGTTGTCACTGACCACACTGACGATGATCCTGTTAACCCCAGACCTGGGACCTTGCGTCATGCCGTGATCCAGGACCGCCCTCTTTGGATTGTGTTCAAGAGGGACATGGTTATTCAATTGAAGCAGGAGTTGATCATGAACAGCTTTAAGACCATCGATGGTCGTGGAGCCAATGTCCACATTGCTAATAGGGCATGTATCACAATCCAGTTTGTTACCAATGTGATAATTCATGGTCTTCATATCCATGACTGTAAGCCTACTGGCAATGCCATGGTTAGAAGCTCACCTTCTCACTTTGGGTGGAGGACAATGGCTGATGGTGATGCAATCTCCATCTTTGGTTCTAGCCACATCTGGATTGATCACAATTCTCTCTCTAATTGTGCTGATGGTCTTGTTGATGCCGTCATGGGTTCAACTGCCATTACCATTTCCAACAATCACTTCACCCACCACAATGAGGTAATTTTGCTTCAGTTTTCTCTTGTAGTTCAGTCTTTCTTTAATTTTAGCATCCTTACTAATGGCATTGCTAACTGATTTGATTTGTGATTAAATTTAGGTGATGTTGCTGGGTCATAGTGACTCTTACACGAAGGACAAGCAGATCCAGGTGACTATTGCCTACAACCATTTCGGAAAGGGACTTATTCAGAGAATGCCAAGGTAGTGAAATTAAATTAATTCAAATCATTTGCAGTTAAAAGCCTTTTGTTATCATGTCAAATTCGTTGGAATTATAGAATTAAAACTGAGAATTGAATTGCATTTCGATTAATGCAGGTGCAGGCATGGGTATTTCCATGTGGTGAACAATGACTACACTCACTGGGAAATGTATGCTATTGGTGGAAGTGCAAACCCTACCATCAACAGCCAGGGTAACAGATATGCAGCTCCAATTAACCCATTTGCAAAGGAGGTATTGTCCCAGTCTCTCAATTTTTAGTCTCCAACTGTTTTGCTCTGATTCTTTTATATTTCTTGAAATAAATATGTTCAACACCTACGTCCAATATATATATATGAATATAGTTATAGCGATATGATCCTCCAAATACTTTTCAAATTGATGAAAATGTTGAAAAAAATTGAAGATACATCCGTTAAGGTACATATCTATGTCTAATGCCGACACCCTAGTTTGAGTAACATTGGTCTCATATTGAGATTCTCACCCTGAAATATGTTGATCGCTTTATGATTGATTGGAAAGGAGGTATTGTCCCAGTCTCTCAATTTTTAGTCTCCAATTGTGTTGCTCTGATTTTTTTATATTTCTTGAAATAAACATGTTCAACACCTATGTCCAATATATATAGATATAGTTATAGTGATACGATCCTCTAATTATTCTTCAAATTGATGAAAATGTTAAAAAAAATTGAAGATACATCTGTTAAGATACATATCTATGTCTAACGCTTATACCCTAGTTTGAGTAACATGAATCTCATATTGAGATTCACACCCTGAAATATGTTGATCGCTTTTATGATTGATTGGAACTTGAGCAGGTCACCAAGAGAGTGAATACAGCTGAAAGCCAGTGGAAGAACTGGAACTGGAGGTCAGAAGGAGACCTCCTGGTTAATGGTGCCTACTTCACTCCATCTGGTGCTGGAGCCTCAGCCAGCTATGCCAGGGCCTCAAGCTTGAGTGCCAAGTCCTCTTCCATGGTTAGAGCCATGACTATCAATGCTGGATCACTTCCCTGCCGCAGAGGCAGGCCATGCTAGTAGTATAATCCCCCAGCCCCAATCAATTAAATTGGCTGAAGAAAACTACCATTTACAACCTGTTTGATTTCCCCTTTTCCATCATTCTACAAAATTTAAAGTCCTACCTACCAAATCTCCATATTCCAACCATTGTTTCATTGCCCCATCTACATGCATCATTACATTCTGACAATTTCTTATTTTTTTTTTTCCTTTTTTTACATTGTCATCATATTGTCCTACACCCACTCCATCATTCTGTTTGTCCCATCCTGTTTTTTTTTTTTTCTTTTCTTTTTTTCAACCTCGGCCAGCTTCACCTCAACTAAAAAAAAACAATCAATCTTAGAAGCAGGTGCGGAAGCGTTGTTCATCTGTTTTTCTCATTCCCCCCTTTTAGAAGTTGTTACGGTCTTTAAATAACCAGCATTTGGTGCATCCTTTTGTTCCCCTAGCGTCAATCTTGTTCTCTACATACATTTCTTTTGTCTTTTGGGTTTATAGGTTTGAATGATTTGGTATTTTTTTTTCCTCTTTATTTTCATTTTTTTATTTTAAAAAATTGTCTTAGTCATAGAAGCAATAGTACGAATGTCTCAAAACTTTCTTTGTTATTGAAAAACTTTGTTATAGATGATGCATAGTCAATACCAGTGATGTTTACCTTTTTTTACCTTTCACTTTTCTTTGCGTTGTTCTCTCTCAATGGAAACAATCCTTTTTTATCTTTTCCTTTTTTACTTTTTGGTTCTGCAATTTTGTTGAAAGATTCAAGTAACTACCGCGACATAACAATAATCATTTCAACTTTTCTCATCGTCAATATTTGTTATAAATTATAATTAAAGTTTAAACAGTTAATAACTCATGGCCCTAAATTTGACACATGTAATTTTCATTCACAATATATCATAAACTTATTTAAAAATCATTAAAAAAATTTATGAATATAATTTCTATATTTTATGAAAAATTATATAAAATAAAAAAAAATTATGATTACTATCATCAAAATAATTATGATAATATACTTAACGTCCACAAATGTAATAAATGATTATAATTTAAATGCTAATCACGATTATCTTCGATGTCAATAATGCTACCATGTTCATGCTCTTTCATCTGCCAACATAAGTGATTCTTTCTTGTGGGCACCCGCCACCCGCATCCCACATTACCAAAAAGTCATTAATTACTGAATATAATGAATTTATTTATTTATATATTTGTTTAGCCTTTAGTCTTTGCCAGAATGATGCTAAGTCATAGCTTCAATTGGGAATTAGTTTAAAGCCGTCAACCATTTGTTTGATGAGTGACGACCCAATCATCAAGCATATTGTTTCTTGCCTCCAAACAAAAAGACCCAAAATTTAAATACCCATTACCAAGTCATCTACTAAAACGTACACATAAAAATGATCACTTAGTGAACAAAATGTACTAATTAGGCAATGTAATAAAACTTTCCATGTTGCAGTTAATGGTTAATGGAAACTTGGAAGCAAGAATATGGTGCAGTCAAGGATCTCTACGAAGCGCGGATACTTTTGTCATGTCGTTATTGAATTGTTTGTTCATGCCCGTGCTTCCTCGAGAATCTCTGACAAATTTGTGAATGAAACACTTAAAGTTGGAGTTGGACAGCAAAGTAAAATAGTTTGCTGTATTTTGTGATTTAACCTGAAAATCAGAACCAAGATTAGCTTATTGCAGGGCTGGTGTTTTAGAATTGATCTCATCCATGCCATAATCCAAGCTTCTTCCCGATTCACAGTCCAGAGAGGGTAAAACCAAATTAGCTGACCAGCGGTATATCATTCCATTTGTACTTTCGCTGTTCTTGGACTTCAATATATCAACATTCCAAGATTTAAATTATCATCGCTGATGTGTTTTTAGTAGCTTCATATTTATCGTGGCCTCCTGAATTTTTTGCATTTGGTCGGTCAACCAGATAAACTAGGCATCACGTATGAGAGTCGGTATATATAAACTTTTGATGGAAAGAGGAGTGAAACTAACAATTCAGTTGCTTGGAGTATCCGATCAACTGACCAGTAAATTCTCTCAAGTTCAAAATCTATTTTATTGAAATGAAGGAGGTGCATTTTATACTCACTAATATATGAAGGAAAAAGAATAAGTTGAAAGAGGATCTTAGCTTTTCATGGGCCAAGAAACCATCAACTGATCAACATAAAAGCAAATGCAGCACTATGTCAAATCCTTAAGAACAACACATTGCCTAGAAATGAGAAATTCCCGGTAACTTTTAATATATCACTTGGACTCAGATTTGAGTATAAATTTTTAAAATTTTTTCATACAATTGAATAGTCATCTTTTATACACGTCTTAATTTATGTTGGATACGGATGCAACACGTAAATGTTTCGAAAAAAATGAAAGGTTAAATTAACTCTTGCGGTACCTGCAAATATTGGTCTTATTCACTTAAAAATGGTAAATATATACATATATATATATATAGTCCAAAATCAAATTGTATTTTTTTGCAATCAGGCCTTAAGGTATTCATAGTTGGCTTCAAGTCAAGCTTAAAGTATGACATTAACATTATTAATGATTGCTTAAACTCAATCCGACTTGAGATGTTGACTTTAAAGTTTGCTTAAACCCTTCATATTAATAAATATGTAATTTAAGCTCATTTAGGCAGACACATATTATATTTTCTTTAAAAAAATAATTTTTCTAAAAATTTAGTCTTTACTAATATAATAATTTTTTTTTATTAAGTTTTAAAATATAAATAACTTAACATATTTTTTAATATTCACATTATAATATTATATTTATTTATTCTTTATATGATAAAAATGATATAATGTTATAAATACAAAATCAATAAATTATATATTGAAAACAAGTCAAGCCGAGCTTAGACTTTGAATGTTGGAGTTAAGGTTTGGTCTATTTTTTCTATAGGTCCCTTTTTTTTGCCAAGCCCGTTTTCAGGTTAATATTTTTGCCTTAACTTCTTCAAATATTGAACAGACATTCGAGTTTAAATAAATAACTTTACCTATAAACACTTCTAAGTAGGCCAAAAGAAAATGCACATAAAGCAGAAGCTGATTTATCTCATAGGCCATCAACAAGTTGTTTAAACCTATGATAAAAGTAAAGCAGAACATTAGAGAGTATTTTGAGCAGAAGGAAATACTCATGAGTGTAATGTGGGCGTAAAACGAGAACGTAAACATAGCATTGAAAAGGAATGAATGTTGTTTGCAAAATCATTTAAAACAGTATTGTTTGCATTATAACGAAAATAGAGATTAGGTATTTTGGGATTGTGCATGTATTTCGATTAGTGGGGCGCTTCGTTTGAGTTATTTCCATCTTGAAACTAACATAAAAAATTTAAATTGTAAATGGTGTCGTATTTACGTGGTTGTATATATAATAAATGATATTATGATCAATTATAATAAATAATAATTATGAATATCAATGATAGAAAAAATCAAAATTACAAAATCGTGAACGTAAACACCTTCTATTTCATATCCCACAATACTTTTTGCATTATAGACTCTTTTAATACTTTCTCGAGGCAAATGATGACATGGAAACCTTATGCATGCCATTGGCCAAAGCCTATTCTTATTTCTTAGGTTAAAAACGCTAACAGCCATGTATTATGACAACAGCCATTCTAGATAATACTTGTCATCAGTTAGACAACAGTCCACAAGTCAGATATCTATGTTGTTTATAGATAGGAAATTACGTTGGATCCAAAAGAAATTCATTTGGATCGCTGTTGATGCCCACTTTCAAATATGTTGTAGTTTTAAGATTAATGATTTTAAATGTTCAAAACCCCACCTAAATTTCAAAATAACAAAGAATTAATCTATGAATTCTTGAATTGGAATTAAAAATCTTCATTGACTAAGTAAAGCTTACTACCATTACATTAAGAGAAAATAATATTGTGCTAGAAACTAGCAAATCCATATTTCTACAGTCATACAATTTATAGTTGGATTTTGAACTACAAAATTAATCTGAGTTAGAATTTAGATTCAATTAATTTAAAAAAAATTAATTCATTATTTTAAATAATCTGAATTGAATTAATCTAAATCAATCATAAAAAATAAAA
>JBBYHK010493894.1:0-15521 GCA_038382065.1 Adansonia grandidieri | reverse complement strand
ATCAATCATTCATTATCTTAACTCATTATTGCATCATAAATGCTCATCAATAAATACATTTTTAAAAAGTCTAATATGGGAATTAGGCCATAAAAGTGCAAGTGATTCCGAGATCAATCAGGAACATGGAACCTTACATCACGCACCACTACAACACACGACACCATAAGCAAATCATGGAGAGTGATCATGAAGCTTGTACTCAGTGACTTGAGCTAGTGGTTAAGGAATCACAAGACCAAATGCTTTGTTAGCAATACGAAATGCAAAATCAAATCGCAAAACTTATGGAACTAATGACTACCTCCATGAAAGAAAAAGGGTAAGCTAGCACTGCTGAAATAAGGAATGATCCTGCCAATGTTGAAAGTCCCCTTGCCAATAATCTAGAACCTGCCCATGGGGAAACTAGACAAGAACAATGGCTTGCCCCTAAACTTGCTATTTAGGCTTCACTAGTTATCTACCTAAATCCCATTGCAGCAGGTCAATTCATTCCTCGTACTCAAGGGGTGAACATAGAAGTCTCATCGGTAGATCCGATAACCCTTAACCATAAGGAACCAGAGAAAACAAAAGGTCAAAAGTCTACCATGACTATGGAAGAAGTGAACAAATTCTAGCTACTGGAAAAACACCTCCAAGATATCAAGGGGAGTAACAAGTTTGGAGCTCTTGACGCACAATCGCTGTTTTTGGTGTCCAACCTTATTATTCCCTCAAAGTTTAAAGTCCCAGAGTTTGAGAAGTTTAATGGAACCACTGACCCTTTCGTCTATGTCGGAATCTACTTATGAAAGATGGCCAAGTATAAGAATGATGAAAAGCTCCTCATCCATTGCTTCTAGCATAGCCTTACTTGGGTAGTAGCTAGGTGGTATATTAGGCTAGATAATGTGAAAATCCAATCATGGGGCGACTTGGCTAAGGCCTTTCTAAATCAATACCAGCACGTGTCAGATTAGGCGCCGAATCAACTTTCACTGATGAATTTTGAGAAAAGATCCACTAAAATTTCAGGCAATATGCCCAAAAGTGGAGAAAAGAAGTAGCCCTAGTCCAGCCTCCCCTTACAGAAAAATAGATGACAATCATTTTCATTCACACCTGACGTGCTCCTTATTATGAGAAGCTTGTAGGGAATGCCACCAAGAAATTTGTAGACCTAGTCCTCTCTGGAAAAATGATTAACGTGGCCATTAAAAGTGGTAGAATGTCAGTCGTGGAAACATCTGGATCAGGCAAGAAACTTATTGCCAGTAAAAAAAAAGAAGTAGAGGCCAATGCCATAAGTTATGCTAGCTCATCTCAGCCAAATGGTGCCAAATGCCTAACCCTCACTACCCAAGCATGCTGTATTCTCGCCCTATCACCATACTCCCTCAGCCAATTAATGCCATAACCTACAACCCATCTTTTACAATCCCATCTAACCCACCATAAAGCTACCATCCATAGGTTCACCAAAGTACCAATTGAGCAACCAATAATGACTTGGCAATCAAGGTGCAAATCAACAAAGATAGCATTTTGATCCCATCCCTATGACCTATAAGGAGCTCTACCAGACCTTGCTCCAAAATCATTTAGTGGCACTAATTTATGTCCCCAAAAAAAAAAGCCACCATACCTGTAATGCTATAACCCTAACGCCTATTATGAATATGATGCTAGGGTAGCTAAGCATGACATTACGAACTGTATATCTTTCAAATGAAATGTGTAAAATCTAATTAACTCAAAATTCTTGTAGTTCAGGATGAATCAGGGACCAAATGTTGCCACCAATCCTTTACCAAACTATACTAAGCTAGCTATAAACATGATCAACATTAAGAATAAATATGAAGTAAAAGCAAGCATAGAGGATGTAAGGATGCCAATGTTATTGGTTTGGCAAGTATTGATTCAGGTCAGGTTGCTCAACACAATAGAAAAATTGAAAGATAATCTTGATAACTTCTGTGACTCCCATATAGTTGTAGGTCATACCCTACAAACATGCAAAGAGTTTAGGTCCAAGGTTCAAAGAATGATGAATGAAGGCCAGATAGAATTCTATCATGAAATCACACCTGCTGCTAAATCTATCATTATGATAGGAGATGAAACCCTGTAGCTACCTTATGGGAGAAACTGACCCCTTATTCTTTATGGCAAGTCAAGTCCCAAGGTTAATTCTCCAACACTTACACCAAAGTTAGATATGGAAGTACCTAAACCATTCTCGTATAAAAGCAACAAAGCTATACCATGGAAATACAAGAATCAAGTAGTGATGATCAGAGAACTAACTCCCTTAATTGCTACAATGGAACTGTCAAGAGTTAGTCACCTAACCCGCAGCAGTAGGTGTTATGCTCCCCCAGCTTAAGAAAAATAAAAGGTTGATGCATCTCCAAGCACTAGTACCACTCAGGACCAAGCAAAGAATTTTGAGCCTAAGAAAGTCAAGGAAGCAATAAGTGAAAGAGAAGCCACAGAGTTCCTCAAGTTCATCAAGCACAATCAATACTGCATTGTAAACCAGTTAAGCAAACAACCTACAAAGATTTTTGTGCTATCTTTGCTTTTTAATTAAGAGGTTTACTGAAATGCATTACTGAAGGTGCTAAACGAAGCATATGTGCCCTCAGACATCCCTATAGACAAGCTGGATTGGCTAGTGAACAACATTATAGTTGATAATTATATCTCCTATACTGATGATGAGATCCCACCTGGAGGTAGGGGTAGTTATAAAGCTCTGCATATCACTACCCATTGCAAGGGACGTATTTTGCCTAAAGTACTCACAGATAATGGATCAACCCTTAATGTTATGCCTATGACTATATTAAGCAAACTACCTGTTGATTAATCCAACATCAAGAGTAGGCACACCATAGTCCAAGCTTTTGATCGTACATGTCATGGAATAATTGGAAATATCATAATCTAGCCTCAGATAGGCCCATATACATATAAAGTTAACTTCCAAGTTATGGATATTAATCCTTCTTACAATAGCCTATTAGGAAGGCCATGGATACACTCCGCTGGTCCCATCCTCTCTCCATTAGAAGCTCTAATTTATGGTAGATGACAAAGTAGTCACTGTTGGAGCTGAAGAAAAAATGATCGCCACTGCTTTCACTAAGTATATCTACATAGAGCCTAATGAGGATGCACCAGAGTTGTCCTTCCAATCCTTTGAGTTCATTAATGCAATATTTATGGGAGAAGGATTGCCAATAATTAAACACCACCTGTCAAAGAGTACCCACTCAAGTTTACAAATGACCATTAGCAAAGGTTCCCGTGCTGGAAAATGGCTTGGTAAGAATCTGCAAGGGATAGCCTAAGCCCTATAGGTCACCACTCAAGCCAATAAAAGAGGCGTAGGATTCAAGGCCAATGCACACTTAAGAAAGAAACAAGAGAAGAGGATTTGCAACCAGGAGATGGCACGATTATTAGGTCGAAAGAGGAATAAAAGTCGACAATGTTCCCATCTCTCCATGAGATATTTCATTTAGGAGAACGAATTGATCAAAGCCAACCAGAAGAGCAAAAGGCTAAAAACGTCTTGGTCATCCTAAATAGAGCACTTAACAACCTTTATCTCTAAGATACCATGCCATAAAAAATTTGTGTCCTTCCACTAAGACCTGATTTTTGTGACAGGGTCATGATGGAAGCCCCTACATTTTTCCTGTCCCTTTCATGTAATGTCAAGAAATGAAAACCTAACTACCCTCACCCAAGGGCAAATAAGTGTCCTATGTAAAGGGCATTTTTTATCAAGCATTATCAATGAAATGACTTTTGCATATATCATTCCATATTGTGTATCACTTTTTAACCTTTTTGTCTCCATTACTCTTTTACCTTTATTTTTATCTAAATCCCCTAGTTGTGTGTGTTTTTTGCAATGTTTATTTCTTTACCTTTTCAGGTATCCTAATGATAGTGACATGTGTCTGATGGGTCTTTGAAGATCAATTTTGAATAGTCAATTTGCACTAGTGAAGTCAATTCTAAAGAAGATTTTGAAGAAAGCTCCATACCACCAAACCTTTTACAATTAGTTGAGCAAGAGGAGAAGTAGATCATGCCCTATAAAGACCCAACGAAAGTAATAAATCTAGGTACTCAAGAGGACCAAAATGAGGTTAAAATAAAAACCTTAATAAAGTTAACAACTAGGACCAAGCTGATAAACCTACCCTAGGAATATCGAGAAGTATTCACTTGGTCATATCAAGACATGACAGGACTAGACACTGATGTAGTGGTCCACAAGCTTCCCATCAAGCTTGGATGCAAACCAATCTGGTAAAAGTTAAGGAGGATGAAGTCAGAAATGCTCCTCAAAATTAAAAAGAAAGTCAAGAAGCAGTTTGATACAGGGATTATTGGAGTAGCCAAATATCTAGAATGGGTTGCTAATATAGTCCCAGTCCTAAAGAAAGATGGCAAAGTATGAATATGTGTTGATTATCAAGATCTGAATCGAGCTAGTCCTAAGAACAACTTTCTACTATCCTATATCGACACTTTGGTAGATAACACAGCCAAGGATTCTCTATTCTCCTTCATGGATGGATTCTTAGTCTACAACCAAATCAAGATGGCGCTCGAAGACATGGAGAAAACAACTTTCGTAACCGTGTGGGGGACATTTTGCTATAATGTCATGCCCTTCGGACTTAAAAATGCTGGGGTAACCTATCAACAGGCCATGGTAGCCCTGTTCCATGACATGATGCATAAAGAAATTGAGGTCTATGTTGATGACATGATGGCCAAGTCAACGAAAGAGGATGAGCATGTCATAGACCTTTAGAAACTTTTTGAATGGTTACAAAAAGTTCAACTCAAATTGAATCCTACCAACTGTACCTTCAGAGTCACTTTAGGTAAGCATCTAGGCTTTATAGTCAGCGAAAAAGGTATTGAAGTTGACCCAGACAAAGTCAAAGCCATTCAAGATATGCCACCACCTTAAACCCAAAAAAAAGTGAAAAGTTTTTTTAGGAGACTAAACATAATGCTAGATTCATATCCAAGCTCACTGATAAATAGGACCCTATCTTTCGGCTCCTTCGCAAACAAAATTTAGGACCGGTGCCTAGTCGACCTTTAATCTTTTACTTGGCAGTCTTCAACAAATCTATGGGTTATGTATTAGGGCAACATGATGAGACAAGAAGGAAAAACAAGCAATCTATTACTTAAGCAAAAATTCACAGAATACGAGTGCAATTACTCTGAAGCCGAGAAGCTTTATTGTGCTTTAGTGTAGATAGCCAAGAGACTCAGGAAGTACATGTTGTAACACACCACATGGTTGATTGCAAGGCTTGATCTGATCAAGTATTTATGCGAAGCCCCTGCACTATCAGGAATGCTAGCTAGATGGCAAGTCTTACTTTCTGAATATGACATTGCCTATGTTAGTCAAATGGCCATTAAGGGCAGTTCGATAGCTAACTTTTTGGCAAGTCGAGCAATAGATGACTATGACCCTTTAAATTTTGACTTCCTAAATGAAGATCTAATGTGCATTTCTAAAGATAAAGGTGCCTCCAACCATGATCAATCTTGGAAGATGTATTTTGATAGAGCATCAAACGCTTTAGGAGATAGAATTGGGGTAATATTGATGTCACCGATGGAAGTCATTATCCATTCATAGTAAGGCTAAATTTTGACTGCACAAATAATATCGCAAAATATGAAGCTTGTGTCATGGGGCCTCAAGCAGCCATTGAGAGGAACGTCAAGATATTGTAGGTGTTCAGTGATTTAGCCCTAGTCATCTACCAATTGAAAGAGGAATAGCAAACTCACGATGCTAAGCTAATGCAGTATGGGAAGCTAATAGCAGAGCTCAAGAAAGAATTTGATAATATTAGTTTTTGACACTTACCTCGAAAAGAAAACCAAATAGCTGATGCTTTGGCTACCTTGTCATCTATGTTTAAAGTTAACCAGGAATTGGACGTTGCTTCCATCCAGATAAGCATCTACACAACTCTGGTTCATTATCATAGTGTCAAAGAAAAGAAGGATGGCCTACTGTGGTATTATGACATCCTTCATTACATCAAGGATCAGTAATATCCCAAACATGCAACCGAGACTGATAAAAGGACTATCAAAAGGTTGGCTATGGGAGTTGTTCTCGATGGAAAAATTTTATACAAAAGGAGTCAAGATCAAGTATTGCTCAGATGTGTTGACACTCCTAAAGCTAAAAAGATCCTAGAAGAAGTTCATGAAGGGATTTGTGGCATACATGCCAATAGACATCGAATGGCCAAGCAAATCATGAGAGTGAGTTATTACTGGTTGACCCTCAAGAGAGACTTCATCAATTACGCTCGAAAATGCCATAAGTGTGAAATCTATGTCGACAAGATCAATGTCTCTCAAGTGCCACTTCATGTCATGACAGCTCCATGGTCGTTCTCTATGTGGGGCATGGACATGATCGGGCCAATCACCCTAACGCTTCTAATGGCCATCATTTTATCTTGGTAATGATCGACTATTTCACCAAATGGGTAGAGGCTGCCTCATATGCTAATGTCACTAGATCGATCATTTGTAAGTTTGTCAAGCGGGAAATCATCTATAGATATAGCCTCCCAAACCAAATCATCATAGATAACGCAAGTAATTTAAATAATAAAATGTTGCAAACAATCTGTTCACAATTAAAGCTCCAGCATCATAATTTTATCCCTTATCATCCAAAGATGAATGGGGTAGTCGAGGCAGCCAACAAAAACATTAAAAGAATAGTTGAAAAAATGGCCGAGACTTATAAAGACTAGCATAAGAGGCCATTCTTTGCATTTCATGCCTATCGGACCTCAGTTTGCACTTTCACGGGTGCTACCCCATTTTCTCTTGTCTATGGGATGGAAGCTGTATTGCCTATCAAAGTCGAGATACCTTCTCTTAGAGTCTTAATGGAAACCAAACTTAAAGAAGCTAAACGGGTCAAGAACAGATACTATCAGCTCAACCTCATCCAGGAAAAAGGCATGAAGGCCATCTGCCATGGTCAAATGTATCAAAGATGCATGATCCGAGCCTATGACAAAAAGATGCACCCACAATAATTTCACCAAGGTGAATTGGTACTGAAAAAGATCCTCATAATTCACAAAGATGCATGGGGTAAGTGGACCCTTAATTTGGAAGGATCATATGTTATGACGCAAAGCCTTCTCCGGAGGGCCCTAATCTTATAAAAAATGGATAGCAATGTCTTACCTAACCCAATCAACTCAGATTCCGTTAAGAAATACTACACGTAGAGGGTGAAAACCTGAAAAGGCATCCTTAAAAAAAAGAGAAAATAGAAAAAAGAAAAAAGAAATAACAACATAAAAGAAAACATACAAAAAGAGCAAACACAAAACAAAAAACAAACAAGAAAACAAAACAAAATGAAAAAAACAAAAAACAAAAAAAAAAGAGCAAACAAAAAAAAGAAACAACAACAAAAAAGAAAACAATAAAAAAAGAGCAAACACAAAACAACAAACAATCAAGAAAACAAAACAAAATGAAAAAAAGAAAAAACAAAAAAAAAAAGAGAAAATAAAAAGTGGTCCAGATGAAAATTTGAAAAGGGCATCTGGATAGCCAACCCAACTACAGTTGAAAACCCGCAAGGGCAACTTCAGAAGATCAATTTTGATGGGCTATAAACTGAAAGTACCTACAGGACAATGCAAAGTAATCCTAGAGATCTTCCAAAGATTAGCTCATATTAGTCACATTTATTGTTCGGGAAAAATCTTAAAAAACACTTAAGGAACATCCATGTCATGATTGTCAGAGGCATCTTCCACCTAAAAGATCATACTTCTTGCCACCGGATCACTTGTTTGTCAAATAGTATACCAAGTTGTATCTCTTTGTTGTCATGAATAAATATTACCTTGTTTCTTTTAACCCTTGTACAATTCATATTGCACTTGTCATTTAGTTGATAATATTTGATAATGAACTGAAATATGCATTAGGATATCTCGATATTACATCGAAAGGAAAAAAAAAAGCACAAGAAACGCTACTCACACCCTGATCGTCAAAATCATGGACTTTTTGCATCCAAGCACCCATTCAGCATGACCATACATTAAACCATTCTAGCTTTCACAAGCCATATCTTAAGAAAAACCATTTTAAGCTAACCAAAAATTAACCCATGCATTCTATCAAAATCCTATCAAAACCAAAGACATCAACCTAATTGGTTAAACGTTCTCCAAATTGTTGGCAATGCCTTTCAATTGTCAAGAAAATGATTGAGCCTTTCGAATCGAGAAATGCAATAATCCAAATTCTTGAGAATAGATTTTTGTTGTATCCCCAATAGAGTAGAGACAACCTATGATCCCTAGTGAAATCAGGAAAAGTCTAATCCCTGGTTGAACCAGGATGGATCGCCATCCCTATGGGAGTTTGAATGATGTACAAAGAGAACTACGGCTATCTCCCGTATTAGACTTCACATCATGCAATCATGACAGCATTCCACATCATGCATTCATATTACCATCACACATCATGATTTTTGCAATGTTACTTCAGGCCAAGTTCACCAAACCTTCAAGGAGTCCATGGTAAGAACTTTAAGCTTCATAAATTAAGTATTATTCAGGAGGCACCTGTTAGGAAACCTTTTTAAGCCCACAAGTCAGTCGCACCCTTTTTAAAGCCCATAAGTTAGTGGCACCTTCTTCAAAGTCCACATGAGCTGATGGCACCCGAGTCAAAACCCACACAAGCTGGTAGAACTCGAGTCTAAGTTAAAGCCCATAAAGCTGATGGCACCTAGTCTAAGTCAAAGCCCACAAGAGCCGGTGGCACACAAGTCTAAGTTAAAGCCCATAGGAGCTGGTGGTACTCAAGTCAAAGCCCATACAAGCTGGTGGCACCTAGTTTAAGTCAAAGCCCATAGGAGCTGGTAGCACCCAAGTTTAAGTCAAAGCCCGCACAAGTTGGCGACACCCGAGTTGAAGCCCACACAAAGTGATGGCACCAAGTCCAAGTCAAAGCCTACATGAGCTGATGGCATCCAAGTCTAAGTCAAAGCTTGCACAAGCTGGCATCACTCAAATCAAAGCCCACATGAGCTGGTGGCAACCAAGTTTAAGTCAAAGCCTACACAAGCTGGTGACACCTATATTAGAAATCCACATTACTCTGTATTTGCCTAAAGGTGTCAAACCTTAGAAAACCTTACACCCTAGTAGGGAGGCAAGCCCTACAAAATTCACTTAAACCTTTATCAAGATTGCTACTAATACACTGCACTTATCATAGTGAAGTCAATTTATTTCTTTATAGGTGTTTTGGGGAACGTTGTTCCACCCTGGACAAAATAGTGTCTATTTGTTTTTGCTCTATTCTTAATTCTCAGCAACAGTCAAAGAGGGATAGTTGTAGACACCTTATTTTGTTCGAGCTAATTTTTTTAGCAATCGACCTAATTTGCCACGATCCGGGCGTTTTGACTCATCCATCATTGATTAAAACTTGACCTTAACTTATTTTATTGTTCAAAAAAGATAAAAACCCATATCAAATTATGAATTTAGACTTTTGAATTAATCAAAACATTTTTTTTGGAAGTCTAAATTAGATAAAAAAAGGTTAATGTCACATGATCATCCTACTCCTCCCTAGTTTGTTGACTAAGATCACATCAGCCAGCCTATTTGCTAGAAAATCATTTTATCATTTAAACCAGCCATCTTATGTCTATTACATTGGTAGAAAGTTGCTCCCGACAGTCACTCTGTAGCCACCAAGCTGACACCACTTTGCCCCCTAGAGAAATAACCAAAACACCTCTAAATTGGCTCTAAAATGCTGGTATAAATAGACAACTTCTATCTTAACTAAAAAAAGGTTCGATTCCAACTCATTTTCAGCTTCTAAAACACATTCCTGCACCAAGAAAACTAGAATCCCGTAGCTTTTCACTCACCACCCAATAGCAGCCCTAAAACACTTATCCCAACCATTACATATTATAAAAATCACCTTCATCCATACCAGAATGAAAACCTCATTGTTTCTCTCTTTTTCTTGCTTATTAACAACAAGAAAAAGAGGGAAATTCAAGCCATCTCTATTGCTCTAACTATTTGGCCAAAATTGAAGTTTTGTTGGTATAACTTCATACTTTATCACATTTATTTTCTATTTTCCAGCATCTTCATCATTTTAGTGAGCTCCCCACATTTCCATCACCCTTTTTGGATTCTCATGCATTATTGTAGCCTTCGGTTGTGATAGTTTAGGATTTGGATGCCTTAATGCCCTTGTGAAGGGCAAAATGCCTTATTTCATCCTTATTATTTTGACAGCTCTTGCTCATGCATTTTATGCCATATCCATGCATCTTGTTATGATTAACCCATGTATGAATCATTAGCATAACATATTTCAAGCATATTTATACATTAGCTTGCATCTTGTTATGAATCATCGTCATTTTCAGCTTCTATAACATTTTCTCGTCAAAGTGCATAACACTTTCTTTGTCAAGACCATTGGTAAAGTTTGCATCCCCATTTATGTTTTGTGCCATCCCCTTGTATGTTCATTGTCTTCTCCTAGTCTAAATGCATGTTTGATGGCTATCAAAAATTGATTTTCAAAACCTCCCTAAGCCAAGCATCTTAACCTCAACCAATAAGGATTAGCATGAACTTAGCATTTTCTTTAAAGTTAGCAAAATATCTTCAAGAAAATTAAGTTTTTCAAATCTGGAATCCTGGTTAAATGAGTTCAAATCTTCTAATTTTGCAACAAAAATGGCCTTACACTTGTTCCTGAAATGTTTATGCCTTATCTTTCAGTTGAAACCTTGAGAGGTATGATCAATGGGCTGTTTCATTATCCTAAAATACTCTGAGGCTATGCAAATGAGTTCGTGATACTCATGCCACTCTTTCCCTTCAGTCATGGATGTTCGAATGCCAATGACTCGAGTTTGGACCTATAAACATAAAAAAAATAAGAAATATCCCCTACTTTACTTTGTCCCCTACTGGTAGTACAATTGTTGCAAATTGAAAAATCACTTTAAAATCCTAAATGATTTTTCATGAATTTTTTTATTTTTTCCTCTCAAAGTGTGTCGAATTCTTTAAAATGATGTCTTATGTGACCCTGGGTCATTCCAGATGAAAGAGTTACCATTTTTCAAATCTAAACTATCCAGAACCTTTGGAATTCGAACATGTATTCTGGTTGGGCCCTTCAAACCCACTAATTGATTTTTCTAAATTTTTTAAACATCTTTCCTAAAAGGTTCATGAAATTCCCTTTTCAAAAAGGTATTGCTTATAATTTTTTGATACCAAATGAGTTTGAGGTGATTTTTCAAATTTTGACACACCTTGTCCCTTATATGCTCTGCTAGCAGCATGATCAATCTAAACTTAAAAATTTATTTCCCCAGAAAGTGACTTTTTGGGATATTGGGAACACTTTTAAATTGACCCTCATCGAGTTACGTTTCTAACGGTGTCTTGTCCACCCTTTAAAGCCTTCAAACCAATTTAGAATAAATTCGAGAAGCAGGATAACACGATGTTATCCCTTATTTTCGGTTATGATCAAAATTGAGTTGTTTTCCAGAGCTTCATCTTAAGACATTTGAATGTCACCATAGCACCCTGATCAGCCTCAAGAATATGCTTTGACCTCCCACAAGCTCATATCAAGGCACAAACATACTTTACATCTTTACCATCCTTGTTCACAATAATTTCTTTCACCAAAAGTTGTCAAAATGCTCACTCATTTTCTATATCACAAAGTTTTGCCAATTTAAGTTTTCTAACTTGACTTCTCTAAAAAATGTCAGACGTGTCAGTTTTTGGGATACTCCAACCTCGACGTTCTAAGGGAATACTCCAACCCTACTTTTCAAAATTGTTGAAATTGAAAAATCTTCCTTTGTCAAAATGATTTGTCATCCACGGGGATACTCCAACCCTGACCTTCTAAGGGGACACTCCAACCCTACTTTTCCAAATTGTTGGATTGAAAAATCTTTCTTTGTCAAAATGATTTGTCATCCATGGGGATACTTCAACCCTATCTTTCTGAAGGGATACTCTAACCCTGTCTTTCAACTACAATTAAATTTTTCTTCTTCCTAAACTTTTATGAATATGTCAAACAAACCTCATTTAATCAAGAAACCCAAATACATCTTGAAAATTGTCAATTCGATTATTCTTAAATAATCGATGCCAATTGTGAGATAAATTCCAATAGTCCATCCCTTTTCTTTATCATTGCAGTAAATGATCCATGTTATGTTACTTTATTTATTGCATTACTAACATGATTTCTTTGTGATGATTATTTTTATTCATGTTTTCCAATCATTTCAAATAAAACTAAAGTAATATTCAGCGTGGGTATCTCTCAAGTGCCCAATGTGAAATATTCCATTTTTCAAAGTAAAATTCAGAGGTCATTTTTATTAAAAATCTCTATATTCCCCATCTTTCTGAGGTGTATATGAGATTAAATCTTTGCATCAAAACCTGGATTTGTATTTCTATAAAATTCATGCATTAAAAGAGGGTTATATCAAAATAATGACGAGTTAAGATCAAAAGAATGAAAATCAAGATAAGACATAGCTAGTAAGGTACTGATTTCAGACATCACGAAGAGGTTCATACCTCATCGTGTGTAACCAACTCCTGAACCCAATGTTGAATCTTTGTACTACATAGACTACAAGATTGATGTTTTGAGTTTCGTAACTTATAACATAGGTTTTAATAGGCACTCGGTCATGGCTAGCCCTAAATGATCGGTGGTGACTTCATGCATTGGCCATGTCATGATGGCATCTGAGACCAATAAGATGAGCGATTCATCTTATGGTCCTCTTCACTATATCACAAGTTGAGAATCTATACATTCTTGTTCTCATCACATCGTAAAAGAAAAGTCTCAATCAAAAAGACATTTCCAAGTCAGGAAAATATTTTAAGTCAAACATACCCATAGATCAGCAAGATCCACCCTGGGGTACGTTGCGATAAAGACAATTAATTCTTGGAATAGCTTCATCAATAACATTATTCATAGAGTCACAAAAGGATTCTTTTATGACATGATTACATCTAAAAGTATCTAACATGATTACATTGTGTAATCACACGATCAAGAAACCCAAAAATCATTGCTCACCATCTCTAATAAGTATAATGTCTCGCCTTATGGATTAAGCTGCTTCAATCATGTCATCTACCTCTTGTTGAGCCATCTAAACTTGTTCAGTGTGGTGCTGATGTTATTCTTGGTAGTTCAGACATGCTGGGTCGATTGTCACTTGCCAATCTAGTTCACCTTGCTTGAAAGCCCTTGTTAGTTCATCGATATAACCCTGATGATCCTAAAGAGACTATTTTAACTCTTGGATTTTATGAATGAGGGCTTCATTTTCAACCCTGGTGTCTCTCACATCTCATATTTAGGCCTCAAGTTTTTAATTCCTTCATTGGTAGGTGGAAGCAAGAACACGTGCCCTCATGAACTTTTCTTTGCTGGTTTTAACTTTCTTCTTTTGCTGATTTAGCTCGTGCTTGAGAGTGGCAACTTTCACTTCCCATTGGACTAATGTCTTTCTAATACATCAGGACTTGTTAGCTTTTCGTAGTGTCATATAATCCTTGGTTAGGCCCTCAAGGTCATCTTTGAAGTAATCCCTTTTTTTAATGACTCGATCCATTTCATCGCTCTAAAGATAGATATCCATCTCTTGCTGGACCTTTTCCTCCTTAAGTCGAGAGCTTTCTATAGCAAAGGATGCCTTTTCTCACTCAAACGCCTTCCTAAGTAGCTTAATCTCAAAAGGTGATTCCTCTATTAGGATTTGCAGTATCCTAAAGTTAAGTGGTGGCAATGGATCATTGATATGACGAAGTCTCCATTCTTCATATCCAAGTTTGGTAGGGCTTCCTCTCCTGTATCTTTCCATAAAATGGATCTTCTTCCAAGCTTGGAAAGCTAACTGGACTTTCGTTTTATAATTGAGCTCTCGTATTCTAAATCCTAATATCCTAAGTCTTCAAAGAATGGGATGAATTACTGGCACTGGAACTGACACAATACCAATAGAGGAGCATAATTGGTATTTCCCCGTAATCCTAGGAGCGATACACCAGTGTAGTCTCCACATCTGTACATAATCAACTGAGGGAACACCCATAGGGCTCTCCATGTGATTTTTTTCCTTCTTGACGTTTTGTAATTCCTTGACCCAATGCTTTTCTATCTTATCTTGATGACATTCTTCCTCTAATGTACTGGAAAAAAGACTGATCTTGAAGAAGAAATTTTGCCTGACTCTCTCTTTCCTAACACAAAGATGACCTAGGAGCCATATCTAGAGTAATGGGGCACACTCGATAAACCTTCATGTTCTTGTTCTTTTACAAAAGCTGAGGGCATGGATGTTTCAGCGATAATGGCAGAAGCAGGGTTGATGTTGCAAAATAGGTGAGAAAAGAAATCTGTGACTACCACCTCTACATAACCCAAAGTCATTAGGAATATAACAAGCCCATAATTGCCAGAGCATGGACATCTTGAGTTTTCTTTGGATTAGAAAGATTTACCATGCCCTCTTTCAAGCTAGCCTAAGAAATGCATTTGCTGCTCCCTTTTACTTTGACGTGACTATCAACCCATGCTTCTGCGGCTCCAAGAATTTACGTTAACTTCTTATTGAACGAAGGAGGCGTTAGCATTTTGCAGTAAATCAGATCTGAGTTGGCTCTTTCTATGTTGAGCAGAGCTATGTAATCATCAATGGTAGGGCTAAATCTTATTGGTTGAAGGTGAAACATCGATAGGTCGGATTCTAGAACTGTGTCACTGCTCACAACAAGCCATCATCTAACTGAACTCAAAGTAAGAGAGCTATATCCCCATACTTTTTAGTAAAGGCTTCTTTCTCGTTATTATCCCAATTGTCCCAAAGATGCTTTAATTCCTGATAATCATTTTGACAGAAACTGACCTTGACCTTTTCATGCATTTTTAAGACATAGTCAGGGTTTAAGATGTCCTCGTCTTGCGTTGGTGACCTTTTAACCATGTTCTAACATTTTCAAATGACTCGATAGTAGAGATAAGCTGTTGCTCCATAAGTGATGCCCCTCGCTAAACACCAAACCAGAACAATTATCCCAAAATGATGATAGTCATCATGGTTATGATGAAAATGATGCATGCACCAAAACACAAAGAAATAGAAAATAAATTAGTGGAACATATAGGAGACAAATGTAAGGAAATAAAGAATTTAAGAACATCAGAACAAAAAATTCATAACACGTCTCAACCAAGGTGGTGTGATGAGAAATAGGCAGCATTTGAACGTGCAGGATACAATCTACCCTTCATGAGGTGATGCAATATCTTATTTTGATGGAAAAATAATCGACCAGTAGTAATATTCATTTATC
>JBBYHK010493814.1:0-15529 GCA_038382065.1 Adansonia grandidieri | reverse complement strand
GTAAATCATTTCATGTCATTATATATCCTCCCTTATGCAACGGACGCATCATTGCATTGTAAATCTTGTTGGCTTACATCTTCTTTTGATGCAGTTCAATGACAAATAAGTCTAGATTCAAAGCTAAAGCAACTAGAATACAAATTAGCTTGTGTAATCAATTTTAAAAAATTTTATATATTTAATATATTTAAAGTTTGAATTTCAATATTTATAATATTTTTTTATTTTAAATCTACAATATTTTTTGTAAAAATAATTTAAAATCAACTTAGGCAATGAAATTAGTGTTTGTTGGTAGAAAATAAGCCTCTTTAAGATTCGTCTATCCCGATAGACCTAGCTTGAAGTGTGTCTAATGTTGGTATACATTTTAGTGATTCGGATCGAATTAACTCAACCCAAATCACTATTTATTTAATAAAATAATAATTTTATATTTAAATTTAATATAAAACTATTAACACTAGAACTTTTTATATTTTAATACTTCTTGAACAATAAATCAAAATTACAAGATCAAATTTAAACTTTAATAATAGATAAAAAAAAAATTCAAGCAGGAGTTCCACCAACACCTCTAACGGGAAATGGGAAGGCTTCTTTTTCTTTAAGGGGATTATTTGTGTTGGCATATCTTTGCTTCACAGAAAGTGAAAAGATTATTGGCTTTTTAGCTAACCACCGCCAGCACCCCACTGCCCTCTGGGGGCCACGTTTAGCTACAAATGGCCGGTTTCACTTTTGCTGTATTTGGAATGAATTTTGACACTTGTTCTCTATTTTTTTTGCTGTTAGCCCTGTCATATTTCGCTCATGATTTAAATAGTAATCGCATTATATTTATTTAATAATTTTAGTTTTATATTATCAATATTTAAAATTAATATTTATTATAATTAATTATATTAATATTTATTGTATCTAAAATTACAGTAAATATAATACGATAAAAAATATATATGTGATTACATTTGAAATCTCTGATTTCGCTGGTTCACTTTTTTTGTTTTTTACTTTCCCTTAGTCATCATGACTTAGAATTGTTTCTACATTATTATGCCAATCAACTGAAAAGCCAAGCATATGGTTTTTCACATCCACCCAGAAAAGGAAATTTATCCCTTTCTTGATCCCTTGTCAAGTTATATCTATCTACAAGCTAGATGTCCTCATCTCCACATAAAAAAGGACCGTCCAAGGTTTTCTGACGCTTAAATTTGTCAAGGAAAAAAATTAGAATAAAAGAGAGTTACAAAGGAACAGTGAAGTCAGAGCTATGCTACAATTAATCTAGATTTGGATCCAATTCTTATTCAGGCTATTGAATGTACTTTTAGAGATTATTTAATTTTAAGAATTGACCCAATTTTTTCTTTTGTCCAAGACATGAATGATAGGCAATGAGGAATGGAAATCTTCTGTTCATTTTTTGTGTTTATTATTATTTTTTTTTGGTGTTTTATCAATCATATTTTGCCAAATAAGATATAACTAGGAAAAAGTAGTACATGGTAAAATGCAATTGATGGAACTCGTAAAAGAGAAAAAAAAAAAAAAAGAAAGAAAGAAAAAAGGCAGAAGATTTATGTTGGTAAAGAACCTTGAATTACTGTTTTCTATAATTGTTGAATTGCATGTGGAACTATTTCTCTGATACCATTGTTTGCTGACTTCTGCTTAATATTTTCATTTTGTCAGTTCATTTCTGTTGGTACAAATCTAAAGCTTCATACCAACCTTTCAATTTATCACATTGTATGGATATCATTAATTTACAAAAAGTTAAAGGGATGGTCTTTTAGATTTCTTGTGAGTTTAGATTGTGAACTCCAATCTGTTTCATTCATCTGTTATATCAGAACATATTATATTTAAACATCATGGGTTGTCATTTACTTGGTTTAAGTTTGATGTATATATTTAACAAATAAGAGTAGATAATATTGAAAAATAATATAAAAATAAAATGATACAAATATATTAACAAAAATGAAAATAATTTGTGTCATGTTTTTAAACATAATTAATATGATATATTTAATATACATGTTATATTTGTGTTTAAAATTTTAATATGTTAATTTAATAATTTATGTTATGTTCAAATTTGCATGATTAATACTAGAAAAAATGGAACACAGCATGGGCATTATAGTGCGTTTGTGTTATTTTTAGAACTTTTTCTCTTTCTATGTTTAATAATTTGAGTTTGAAGTCCCTCTTTTTTCTTATTGAAATTTTATTACAATTAAAATAAGGCAAAAGAAAAAATAAATATTGATATAATTCAATTAGTTCGTACAACTATCTTTAAGAGGCAACATTCAATAAATCTAAAATTTGGTATTTACAAACCTCCTATTTTCCCAAACTATAGAATTTTGTAAAAAAATAAAAAGCCAAAATAAATCAATCGTTTTTAAAATTAACAAAAACCTTTTGCTTAAAAGACAAAATCTTCAAAAACAGAAAGTAATACTGAAGAAGAATAATTTCTCCCTCACATTTATCATCGTCGTCGTAAAGAAATTCCCTCAAACCATGGTTAACTTCTTGAAAATGAGGATATATATAAAAAAGAAAATGGTGGTCGTGATATTGTCCAAAATGAAGCAAAAACATTGGTTGGAATTCAGCCTCTAGCTAGACAGTGAAATAAAACGTAATTTGATTGCTCAACAGTGTTGAAGCTTTGTCCTTACTCCTTGTTTCTCAAAAAATAATTATTTTTGAAAATCATTGCTTTGCTCTTGCTTCGATCAAAGCAAATGCGATCAAGCAAAAATTTCATCTTATGAAACCTAATTATTAATAAAATTGAAAATATAACTACTGTATAACTAAATATTGGTTATTCGCACGTATATAAAAACAAATTAAAGGGTTAAATATAATAGATATATCTATATATATATATATATATATTCATTTTGCTAGGAAAATTTGTTTGGTCTTGAGAAGGTTTAGAATGGAGAAAAAAATAGGAAAACTGAATTTATTTTAGCTATTAGAATTTAGAAATCATCTTGTAAAGTAGCTGCTAAGTGCAGTTTTCTAATTTTATTTTTTTAGGTCTGATTAAGAGATGTCTATAAAAATTAATTAAGAATTATTAAATTACTATTTTAAGATAGTTTTTGCATTTAATATCCTCTTTTTAATAATTTTTAAAAAATAATGTATTAATTACATTTTTCTTTTCATAAATATAATTTTAAGCACTTTCTTTAGACATCTATTAACATTTCACCTTTCTTAAGATGCAACTGCATGTTTATTAGGCATGCTTGGTATTTATTTTTGAGAAATACTAAATAGTTCCTAATGGCATTAGTTAAGCTAATATAAAAAAAAGGAAAAATGTTGTTACTTATTATTTTTGTTTCCGAATTCAGTAAAATTAATATATTAAATACAAAACATCTCTAAAATGATAAATAAATAATCCTTAGGACCCTTTGTTTTATTGATTTTTTCATAAACATGAGGCATGCTTGCTATTTACTGGAGTTCTTTCCAACATCCTATTTCTATTTTTTTCTAGAGAAACCACCCGAGGCGATGGCTAGAGCATTGGTTCAATTTTGCCTTCAAATTCGATTCAATTCTGATGATGTTGATAAAAGAATTTAAGGACTGCCCAGTGCCTATATATTACTCTACAAGCAAGAACATATACGTGTGATCCATACCCTGACGGATTAAAACTTTTGGCTCTCACAGGGAACTGTTATACTGCTGTTTCAACCAGCTGAGGAAGCAGGAAATGGTGCTAAGCGAATGATTGAAGATGGCGCATTAGAGAACGTAGAGGCCATTTTTGCAGTCCATGTCTCTCATGAACATCCCACGGCTATTATTGGCTCGAGGCCTGGTCCTCTGCTTGCTGGGTGTGGCTTCTTCAGAGCTGTTATCAGTGGAAGAAAGGGCTTTGCCAGGAATCCTCACCACTCGGTTGACCCTATCTTGGCTGCTTCAGCTGCTGTAATTAGCTTACAGGGAATTGTTTCTCGCGAATCAAATCCATTGGACTCCCAGGCTTGTGTTTGTTTTATAGATTAATTTGTCTACCTTTATTTATCTTTCATTTTCTGCGGTTATTTCTAGGTCTTAAGCCTTATCTTATAATGCAGGTTGTGTCTGTCACCTCATTCAATGGAGGCAATAATCTCGAAATGATCCCTGACATAGTGGTCATTGGAGGTACCTTCAGGGCTTTCTCCAATGCTAGCTTCTACAACCTTCTTCAAAGAATCAAAGAGGTTTGTCATGCTTTCACTTTAGATTCTAATCCTAATGGATTAGTGTTAAATTTGAATGATCATTATTCTAAAAGTTTTAATTGATAAGAAATAGCTCAACTATTATATTTAAATTTCAATGCGTCCTTCATATACAAGTCAGATGACTGATTGGTGAACTTGCATGTGGATTCCAGTACGCGTAGGAAAAATGTGCTAAGTTGAAGAAGATTTAGAGCAACAACATTCAGCTAGATGGTCTAAAACACTAGGCGAAAAAATATTGAATGAAAAAACAAATGTAAAGATTCGAACTTAATAGCTTTGATTCTATATTAAATTAGCTTACCATTTATCCCAAAATTAAAGCCAATAAAGAAGAGCGAACGATTATATATAAGTTTTAACAACAAACTTGCTTTGCCCATTTACCATACTTTGACGTGGAACACAGGTAATCGTAGAACAGGCCAGTGTTTTCAGATGCTTAGCAAGAGTTGACTTCTTTGAAAAGGAATCAACATTCTATCCTCCAACCGTGAATGACGATCTTATGTATGAGCATGTAAAGAAGGTGGCTACTGATGTGCTGGGACCACCAAATTTCAAGGTCGTCCCTCCGATGATGGGTGCTGAAGACTTCTCTTTTTATTCAGAAGTGGTTCCAGTAGCATTCTACTACATTGGCGTAAGGAACGAGGCCTTGGGTTCTATACACACAGGTCACTCGCCATATTTTATGATAGATGAAGATGTTCTTCCCATTGGTGCAGCAATTCATGCCACTATAGCAGAAAGATACCTTATTGAATATGGTTAAAGTGAGGGGGCTATTTCTGGTTTATTCCACCTTTAAATTGAGATATTTTAACTAAGGATGATGATGAATAGTAAAAATGGCTTAAAAATAAAAAACTTGACTAAACAACTCTTGTTAGGTTCGGCTAAGTTTGGAAACACCTACCCAAAGCCTTAAAACTTTTGAAAAAATTATTTTTAGAACCCTTAAACTTTTAAATATTACAAAATAATCGTAAATATCATGAAAACAAGACTTAAAAAAAATCGAAAGGCCAATATCATGTTCAGCCTTCACCAACAACCAAGAAAAAATTTAACAACATTATTTCATGAATATTAACATATACCATAATTTCTACCAATATCACATCATCATCAACATGTATGAAAATCATGATATATGAACATATAAACAAACTTTATCAATAATCAACATGAATATACCAGTGAAAATGACACCAAAATTATGTTCATAATATCATAACATTATTTCCACAACAAAACAAGTATTTTCATGATAGAAATCAAATTATTGCTAAAAAAAAATCAAGTATAATAATTAAATCAAGAAACTTTGATCATAGCCTTTAAACTTGGAGCAAAATCCATGAGCCCAAGAAGTCACTAGGCTCATTGAAAGGAAGAAATATGCGTGAAATGAAAAAAAATTGAAAGTTTGGACAAATAAAACTACCTTTAAAGCTGTAAAATTTGGAAAAACTTGAGAAATCTAAGGAATTTTTTGTGTTTTTTTTGTTATGGAAGCATTAAGTTTCAACATGAAGCATCCTTCCCTGTTTATAAGAAAAATGCCTTGGCTAAAATTCATTCATTTTTTATTAATTAATTTTGATTTTATCCATTTAATAGATATTTGTTAATTTAGATAAAGATTAATTAATAATTTTTGTTTTTGTGTTGGTCACCATGTTGAGTCATATAATCTAATCTTTTGTCTTTTTGTATAAATCATCATGATGATTTAGCAAAGAAATCTTTAATTGGATAAAATGAATTAGAAAGATTAAATTATAACAAATTAAAAATTAAATATTTAAAAAATAAAATTTCACATGATAAACTTAATTAAAAATTTAATCAAATGGGAGGTCCAGTTAAATATCCATATTAAAAATTTTGAAACAAAAGAATTAAAATAATTTTTTTGAGAGAGAAAAGATTAGTTAAAAATTTTAAACTCGTAAAAATTTATGAGAAAATCCTTAAAGAAGAAAATTGATATTAATAAAATGAATTAGAATTAAAAAAAAAGTCTAAGCCAATTTATTAAAATATGTGAAAATATTTAAAATTTTGAACTTTAAAAAATTTTACAGAAAAATTTTATAGATAAAAAAGTTTGTGTTTTGGAGACGAGAAAATTCCAAAAATATGTTCAAATTTACAAAAATAAATTAAATTCAACCCATTACCCAAAATATTAATAAATAAAAATAATAAGGATGAAAACCTAAAATCCAAAATAGATTTTACTGAAAAGATTCCGCAAGCATGACACTCTTAGTATGATGAAAAGTTCAAATTTAAAGAATAAATTTAACAATTAAACAACTCATGGTATAAAATGCCAATACAAACTATTTTGAAGTGGGTATCGGCGTGTAAATATTACACAGTATAGCAAAAATATATGATAGTCAATTTTCAAAATTTCATAAAAAATCCCAAAAAAGCTTTGAAAATAGGAAAATTTGATCATGACATCATATCTAGAATTTAATTTCAAATTTTGACCAAAAAAATTCAAAAACTAATTTTTCTCTTGAATATTTATCTTTTTTATCCGAAAATGGTTTTTGATGACACTCAAGCTGCACGTTTTCTATCACGTGGATGTGCAACCATTCAGACATGACTAAATAAGTGTTGAAAATGCCTAGTACACCTAAAAGAGGTTAACCACCATTGGGGCGACCGCTAGGTTCTTAGTTTCAAATATTTTAGATTATTGATGAAAAGGCTTAGACAAAATTAGGAGTTTACTACAAGTTGTTGTTGCAGAACATGGAAAAGAAGTCTAATGAGAGTTTTAGATAGCATGCTTAAGATGGAGGGAAGCCACTCAGGTGCACCTACCATTGATCAAAAAAAAGATGAAGACTTACTTTCTAGAAAACATTGCATGCTTTTTTTTTTTTTTTTTATGATAAGCTTGTGAAAAATGTTATTGAAGTTTTGCTGATATGTTTATATCTAGGGAAATGACTCAAAGGGCCATTAAAAGTGAAAACCTTAAAGAGAACAGAGCACCAAGTGTTAAGTAGAGGAGGTACCCAAAAATGAGAAAGATGAGGTCCAAGTTTTGACCTATGATAATGATTTGGATAATGTTGTACCAAATACTAATATAGTTTTTATTCGCAAGCAATCCTTGCTATGTTTAGCTCAACATTCGTGTCTCTTATGTTGTTCAACCAAAGAAGTCAGTAAGAGGTCATAAAAGACAAGGTAGATAGATAGGACCCTTACAGAGCCCATCCCTATCATATCCACAAAATTACTTGCTTCATTTATCCAAAATCAGCTGGTGTCTCTAATATTGCCTGATTCTTTCCCAAAGAACTATGATAGTGGTGTCACTAGTGGCTACCATATTAGAGTTTTAAGCCATTCCCTGGAGGAATATGGGGCATTAAAGCATATATGATTTGAAATGTTTGGCAAAAATAAATTAGGTGGGTATAATTTAGAGAATTTGGCGAAAATGAAAAAAATGCTTTCTAAAAAAAAGAATTTTTAGGAAAGTATAAGAATAGTATGTCTCGAAAATATTGATGTTTATTGTTAAGAATGAACCTATACCCCAACATTAATTTTCTAGACCTCTTCATGAACACTATGATTGCCTAAAAAATCTATAACTTTAGGAAATTGATTTTGAATTTCACCAACTATGATTCTTCTAAAACAACTAATAAGGTGAACGCTTCAACCTAGATTAAGAGTGATAGAATAGATTTTTATGATTTATGGACTAGCAAAGGTCTTAAAACTTTGGAAACTTGGGCTAAGATTGTGCTAAAATTTTCTTCTCTTTCTAGCTTTTAAAATATGAATCTCTTGGTCATTGTTTGTGCAAACCGATTGGTATTTTTGGGCATGATGGGTCAATAATACAAATTTTTATAGTTAGGAAACCTTTTGAGCCTATTCTTTCATACACTTTGAATAGCCTAATATTAAGATTTTACCCTTTTGAGCCATCTTATTTTTGAGACAAAAGTTAGAAATTTCTTAGTAATTGAACATATGATGCCTTGAGTAGGCTTTAATCTAGGTATCTCATGATAATTTATTAGTGATCAACTGAAAAGTGACACGCCCATCAATGTGGAGAAGAAAGGAGAATGAGGCATGAATTTTACAGGCGTGAAAAAAATTAAAAATTTGAAAAAAAATGAAAAAAATTAAAATTGAATGTAACATTATGTGATTAGGGTGCTTAGGATTGTCTAAAAACTTATTTGTTAAAGAATGAATTTTTAGCTCATGCAGTTGTGCTTAAGATGACAATGTCTTTTTACCACTATCATTTCTCAAATGTAAAAATTATTTCCCTTGCTCACCACTTTTGAGCCAAATAAATTATTCTTTTTTGTGAACCTTGATCAAAGATCACCCTTCACACTAGGGGCATAGAAAGAGAAAGTCTTTGGAAAATATCAAGGCAGACATATCATTCTATAGTTCTAGAAATTGCCTAACAAAGTAAGGCAAAGTCAAAATGGCCCAAGTTTTCGAAGTTTAAGATTCCTAACATAAAAAAAAATAGAAGAAAAGAGAAAAGAGAAAAAAAAGAAAAAGAAAAAGAAAAGGAAAAAGTGAAAGAAAAAGCAAAAAGCTCAAAATGAGCAAAACAAAACAAAAAAAATGAAAAAAAAAATAGACAAAGAAACAATGATAATGTGTGGTCCAAAAAAGTAGAAGGGATAAAAGCCTTTATAAGAAGAAATTATCCTTAATCTTTTCACCTTTAAATACTTGATTTGTGCCTATATATCCCTTTCCTTCTAAACCTCGACCTATGGCCTACATTACGTACCTAGAAAAGTCATTTTGTTTAGGCGTGGCTATTTGAGCTTATAAGCCCATTCTTTGCATAATTGTCTTTTGGAAAGATTTTGAGTATTCCTAAGAACATGATGAAGTAAAGAAAAAAATGGAAAAAAAAAAAAGAAGTAAAGAAAAAGAAAGAATTGAGCTCTAGGGTGAAAACTAAAAAATGGGCAGTTTAAAGCATAATAGGAGAATTTTTGGTTTCGCTCATGGGATTACCTAGATGTTGTCAAGAATAAAGAAATTTGGGGATGTTTAGAAATCCTTAAATATCCTAAGGTGTAGGCTCTATTTGAAAGGACTAACATAAAAGGTTAGATCTTTTTACCTTTTTCAAATTGATCCCCTAACCCTAACCTCATCAAGACCAATCTTAGTGTTAATTGGGTTATTGAAAGAGGGAAATTAATGAGAATATTGATACTATTTGATTCCTAAGGAATCCATGTTTTGTAAAGGCTGATATATTCAAGAGCATAGGATAGTATTGTTCTTACAAAAACCCCTTAGACTAATTGAACCCTTCTTATATTAAACCTTTGACCAAATTCGCAAAAGATTAAATTACCATTCAAGTAATTTCCTAATAGTAGATTATTAGTCTTTTAGGGACTTGAAAGTTATGTGCTTTAGGGCAATGTTTTTCAAACTCAATTTTCTTTAAATGAGTGTTTTAAGCAAATGCATTTTTCAAAGAAGTGTTGGCTTTGAGAAAAGAATGTCATGAACAGAGGTAAATGTTCTCCTGAGGGGTAAGAAAAAAAAGCTAGGGCATGGATTTTTGATAAAAGTGTAGAAGCCATCATCGAAATGGTACATTATTGGAAAAGGAATGATCTTTTTTGAAGCATAAGAAGTCAAGATGCATTTTTGGAAAAAGAATTAATAAGAAAAGTTAAACCAAACCCGAGTACTTTTAAAAGTGTTAATATTTTGGGGTAAGAGAAAAGAGTGAAATGAATACCGATGGTTCAAATCATGAAACTGAGAGAAAAGTTCTTAGGAAATATTGATAGGTCATAATTGATAAAAAAGTCTTACTCATTCTGAATCCACGAATGGAAAGTGGTTGGAAAAGATGACATAATGAGCTTAATAGAAGAAGTATTTGTTAGAGATATTGGCATTGCATGATATTCATGCATATATACATGATATCACATGACGAAATCTATGGCATTACATAACAGTCAGAGTGTGCTTTGTGTAGGATGTCTTAGGGTAGCAAGTAATCAGATTACAAAAATTTAGAAAATATATTATAAACATGGGACAGAAACATAATAATAAAGATAATTCGAGACTTCTTAAACAATATTGTCTTGCAAGGTTTTGATTAATTTTTTAAATCAAGAAACCTAAAGAACTATTCAAGATTTAAACATACCTTAATCTTGAGAAGTCTTTTGGCAATTCCATGACCTAATTATCAAAAGCATCGAGTTCGATTGTCGTAAACCAAAGCTATCTAAGTGCCCAGCATCTAACAATTATGAACACAGATGACTCAAAAAGCCTTCAATAAGGAAGAAATTTTAGCGCCAAGAGCCATATTAGCAGCATAGTTTCACTAAACCTTCTTTTTCACTTAGAAGACCTTAATTCAATAATGAAAAAAAAGAAAAAAAATTTTGCTCAGCAATATTGCACTAACTTCTTAGGGTTTTTAAGGCAAATCACAAATTAGATTTTCTTAGTCTTCTTGGCCAATTTTCAAGCCTCCAATTAGCTATGAGGATGGCAAACATGGGTTTATATAGCCTAGGATTTAAAATTTTAATTTTTAAAAATTATAATTTTGCCCCTTAGCCTATACGAACTTGTTTAAATTGAGCCTAAGTAACCATTACTTTAATTAGACATATAAGTCCAGTCTTAATTTAATTTTCACTTATCACCTTTATGTGTGTGACCTATTAGGCCTCCATCATATTTGCAATAAATATAAAATAGCCTAATTAAGAATATTTTATATTTATAAACTAAGATTGGTATATAGCAATGCATCGTGGCCATTCGATGCGCAAGAATTGTCAATATGGTTTTGACAAGCCTTTTTGTATTCAGTATCTCAGTGTAATAAATATCCTTTCATCATATATCTCAAAATTTTCAAGAGCATGGTCTAGTGTATATTATTATCTCATTCCATATTAGTATGCAACTCATATGTGTTAACTCCATAATTAATATTGCCTTGGCCAAGGACTTTAAGTTAACACGGGCCAGGTACATGTGGGATACGCCCCTTCATATCATTTAGGATGATGAATCCTCTTTGGACCACTCATTCACCTACCATACGATTCATGCCGTACCCAAAACTACACTATCATAAGCATCCATCTATTGTGGACTCATTCATGATGGAATTAGAGCATGACACTCCTTATACGGGATGACCTGGTGTCTTATGTCTAAGGATCATTGGCATTACTAACACATGAGAGTATTTCCATATACATTTGAGTGAAATACCAAATGGAACTTTTATAGTGGGTCATGTTCAGTGAACTTGTTACCATAATAAGCACCCATATGATGTCCTCAAGTATCTTTATACTTCAACTTACGAGATTAGTTACATGTATCCTATGCATAGAGGCTTACATATGCAAGTCTTTGTGTATTGTCAATGCCCTATCTTAACAATACGCCAGGGATGTTTTAAAAAGACGGCTTTGATGAATAGATAACTCATAATTGTAACTTTTTATAATTCTCTTGTAAGGCCAATGTGTTTCATTGGTTTTATCTATATAAGATATTTATAACAATTGCACAAGGAAATCTCATATATAAAAAAATACTTTTTATAACATTAATTAAATATAATATTTGATTACATGAAATCTCAAAATGCTAATGCCTTACAAGCCACAACAATTGGCTTGTAGGGCTTACAATAATAATCTCCCACTAGTACTAAAGCCAATCGCCTATATTTCTAAGTCCCATACCCTCCATGTGACAATTATGTTTTGGCTAGGACAAAACTTTAGTGAAATGACCAGCTAAGTTTTCTTTTGTGAGTACTCAGTCCATGCTAAAGTTATGTCTCTCAATAATATTTCTAATGATGTGATATCACAATAACAATGCTTGGGACCCTATCAAGTTCATCAAATTAACATATCCTTCCAAACTTTCTCTAACATGGCCTTACATGTGGGGACGTATCTGGCTTTAATTGTTGAGTCTATAGTTTTTTCATGTTTGGAATCTTTCCAACTAACTATAGCACATTTAAGGATAAATATAAAACCACCTTAGTATTTGCTTTCAACCTAATCATATTGGGAGCTAGCAACAGAATAACCCCCAATAAAGAGTTCAGCCATTTTTTACATGTCCTTCTAACTGTTGCCTTAGGACATAATTCTTTTAAATAATGTATACCGTGCATTGTAGGCAAGTTTTCTCTCTCAGAGTTTTCCATGCTAAACCTTTTTAGCACCTTACCTATGTAAGTGGATTGGATAAGCTAAGCAATCTTTTTGATCTATTCATCTAGATCTTAATTCCCAAAATATATGCTGCTTTTCCCAAATCCTTTACGGAGAATTGTTTAGATAGCTAGACCTTACTTGCTTGTAGCATTGGTATGTCATTTTCTATGAGCAATATGTCATCAATATCGCCACGTGCGTAACTTTTAAAACTTCAGATGACCCAAAGGGCATAGCACGCTTGACTTAAAAATAAATGATGGTTGGTTGTGGTCAAGCCTTTGAGCTATCCCTTGATTGGGATTTAGGATGACGTGATGATATGAAGGGGATAAAAATCGTTGGACAAGTCGCTCATCCAACTGGACCCAGATGGCCACCATGAAGTCGCCATAAACTTGGAGTCACCATCGATCATTTTAGACTAGGCAAGATTGGGTGCCTATTGAAAACAATATTATGAGTTAAAAAACTCGAAACACTGATTTCAAGGTCTACGAAGTCCAAAGATTCATTGGTTGGGCTTTGGAGTTGGCTACATGCAAGGAAGGACTAGCATCCCTACGACGCCCAAAATTGGTACCTACTAACTATATCTCACTTTGGTCTCGATTAAATCAGTTCCATTTGGTCTCTATTTAGATATAATCCTCTTTAATGCATGAAGTTTTGGAAAATATGAATCCAGGACTTTTTTATTAAGAAAAATTAGATCACCTATGCGCCTCGAAGATGCAAGGAACATAGGGATTTTTTATGAAAATGATGTCTGGATTGGATTTTAAAAATTGGATTTTTTGTATTAGGCATTGGAGAGATACCAACACGAAACATCGCCTCGTAAATTTCATTAGAAAATGAATTTTAAATATGAACGCACAATAACACAACAAAAGGAAACAAGTTAATGAGGAAAAAAATAAGAAATATAATAATATCATAAACAAGCAATCACAAACAAAAGAATATAAAAAAATAGGGGTGATTGAAATGTATCTCATAATTGCCTTCGATTATTGAAGAATAACCCAGATGATAATTTTAGATACCGGTCTAGATTCAGTGGTAATTTAAAGAACAAAGATAATTTTTGTCAAAACAATTTGAGGCATCCGAAAGAGAGAAAATTTTAAGTTTTTGAGGTAAAACGGGGTTGGAGTATCCCCTCCAAGAAATGGGGTTGGAGTGTCCCCTAAAATAGAGTTATGAAAATAGTTAGGCATATAGAAAAAAAATTTATTATTATTATTTTAAAAAAAATAGAGTTGAAGTATCCCTTCGAACTAGTGGGGTTAAAGTATCCCTAAAGTTAGAAAAACATTTAGGCACAAGGAGAGAATTTAAACTTTGATTAAAAAAATAAGGTTAGAGTATCCCCTTTGAGTAGTGGAGTTAGAGTATCTCCACTAGCGAAAATTTTAATATGAAATCCTTTTTTTTTTTTGTATTTTAAGCTTGATCCAAGTCAAAAAGGGTTGGCATTGTGAGGGAGACTAAACGAGTGCATTTCAAGACATCCAAATGTCTTGATAAAAGGAGATTCAAAAATTAGGTTGAAAACAGGAGGCAACATCATGTCATCTACATTTCCAGATTTTTTTGGGTGTATTCGACGACTTTAGAGGGTAAAAGAGGTACTAATAGAAAGTTAACTCAACAAGGTTTAATATAAAAATATTTTAAAAATTTCATAAAATCACTTTCTAGGCAGAATTAATTTTCGAAGTTAGTTCATCTCAGCTCCAGCAGCATGTAAAATTAAAAGGGCATGATGGATTTTGAAAAATCATTCTAGGCTTATCCAGGATTGTTAGATTGCGGATAATACCTTTTCAGAAAGCAAACTTTGTGAACTTTTTGAGAAAAATATCTGGAAATTTCGTAAAAATCATCTGATGGCCTGAAATGGCCCAAACAGAATGTTGCACGTTGGTTGTAGAGGTTTTAGACAACAAAGGTTTGAAAAATCATAACTCCCTCGTTTGGGATGATCCAAGGGCAAATAAGACACCGTTAGAAAGATAATTCGATGCCCTTTAAAGGAAAAATATTAGAGAAATCAAAAGAAAATATTTTATGGCTTGAAAATAACTTTTCAAATTCAGGCTATAGTGTTGCTAGAGCAAAAACAAGGGGATTATTCGATATTCTAATTTTTTTAAAGATAGACTCGGGCTTGGGACATCCAAACATTTGCGACAGAAAGTAACACAGGCTTCACAAGTTCATTCCACAATCTTGAAGTAGTTCGGGATAATGGAACAACCCGTTGACCATGTCACCAAATAAACATGAGACTCAAGATCAAGGTTTAATACTAAAAAGGATTTTTTTAAAAAAACATATTTCACCATGAAATCTAGAGCTGAAATGTTGCTTTACCTCTAAGATTGGGAGACCAATTTAATGAAAGCATTAAGTCTATGCTATTATTCATTTATTGGAGGTAGCATGAACTTAACTTGGGGATTTTTCTAAAACTTAGTTTGTAAGAGACAAGCAAGCATTTTAATGGAGATATCATGAACAAAATACAACAAATACAAGGATAAACATGGATTAAACATACAAACAAGAAAAGATGACATTTTGATGTGGAAATGGGTGACATAGATGCAAGAAGATGACAAATAGGGTGCATGGAGATGATATAAACATGTTTATACAAATGAGTGGATGTTAGAGTTATCAAGATAACATTTTTATTTCATGAGCCTCCCTAAAACACAAGAAAAATATTTAAATATACTAAGACACATTAAGATGACCATTTAAATATGAAATGGATACGCGAATATGAAAGGAAAATGGCAAAAGATGCATGAAAAGAGGCTGTATAATGATAAAAATAAAGCATGGTGAGTTTATATGGCTTTTTTATAAAAATAATATAAATTTTTTTTTATTTACGAAAATAAGCCAAAATCAGATTATTTACCGAAATAGGCCAATTTTTCA